>CATIWR010089336.1:0-40811 GCA_949677035.1 Omphalea diandra | reverse complement strand
TTTTTTTTTTTTTTTTTTTTACTTTAGAAGCTAAAATAGATTTGGAATTGACAGAACACAAAGAACAACACAAACAAACACAAGAAAGACTTTAGAAGCTGAATTGAAAATGAAGGGTGCAATTTGCTGAATTAGGGTTTGCCTTCTATGGAAATAGCTTGGTCCGGCCCTATACACATAATTAGACACAAAAGAATGATTAAAACAAGTAGAGATTCGATTTGGAATAGAATGAACAGAAGAAACTTGAACAAAGAAAGAAAAATAAGCTAACTAGCATAATACGATCCTTTTTTTTTTTTGTGTGATTTTCTTGATACAATTAGAACAAAACTGAAACCAAACACAAAGGATGATTAAATATGATAAAATAAACTAACATGATGGGTGAAACACAAAGAAAATAGAATTAAATACTAAGGACCTAAGTTAGGCCAAATAGAATTCAAAGGAGAAGAGAAGAAGAATTTTTGAATGCAATGAATGGAAGATTAACAAGAACACAAAATTAGATAGATAATACCTCGATCTTGATGCCAAAACTCTAATACCAAATGATACAAACTGGATTATGGAGTTCCCAATTCATATGCTAAGTTGTAGGAATTTCCCAAGATGATCAAGAATAAGATAAAAATTCAATCTTCAAATCCCAACGAGACCTCTAGAAAAACTATTTCTAGCAACCTAAGTTATAAAGATCTAAATTTTGTTAGTTCAAATCCCTAAATTGACAAAGCAATTCAAAGATTAGAATTAACTAATTTGTGAAATTACTAAGTCTTTACTTAATAATCTCACTAAGTCTTTTCAAGAAATCAAGAAGAGAATAAATTTCATCAAAAGCTTTTAATTATCAGTAAAACTACTTACAAACTCATTTTTAGGGTCTTTTATTGGCATACAATGCTTAACCTGATACAAATCCAAATAGAAGATGAAAAAAAATATTCCTAAACACAATAGGACAAAGCTCTCTTTTTGAAGACTCCATGATCCCATCCTTTTGTATTTGGTCTTCACGCATCCATTATCTTCTCGGACCAATCTTTTTGTAATTTTTCCTTGCATGAAAGCTCCAAATGCATCTTTAAACTTCTCTAGTCTTTCTCTTGTACTTGGGCCTTGAAGTTAAATTGGATCATTTACATCCTTGCCTCGACCGCTTGCATTAGTCAGTCTTATGGGTATTATTAGCCCATAATTAGGAAACACATAAATAAGCTAATGACCAAATACATGCAGAGTTAGATACATAAGAGAATCACTTAAGCACTAAAAGCCTTATAAAATCTAATTGGTTCTATATAACCTTTCGTCAAATAGAGGATGAACAATCTCTGTACTTTCCTATAAGTAATTAGGTAAAGAAAATTTTTACTCATCACAATATATAATTTTTCTAAATGGGTAAAAGTAGAACGTCTACATATAATAACCGTATAACAAATCATGAGCTTTGTGCAAAGATAAATACTATGCAGATTCAACATTCCCATATGATCATCACTAATAATGATAAGCAGTTTGATTGGGAAAGATTCAGGGATTTTTGCATCAGATTCCATATCCATCATAAGCTCATATCAGTAACACAACTATAAACTAATAGGCAAACTAAGAATATAAATAAAAAAAATCCTCACAAGGTATAATAAAAGGCTAGACAAGGTAAAAGAAGCCTGAGTAGATGAACTTTACTCAGTATTATAGCGTAAAAACAAACCTAAGAGCATCCATAAAAGAGACTCCATTATCCTTTATTTATGGATCCAAAACAGTCATCTCTATTGAAATAGAGATCCCTTCACACCAAATGAGTCAATATGATCTGAGTAGTAATGAGGAGCACAGAAGAAGGAACCTAGACTTCTTGATAATTACTAAAGAATAGAGATGCATAAAATGACATCCTACAAGAAAAAATGGCTAACTACCATAATAAGAGAGCAAAAGTACTCAAATAAGGAGAAAAGGTACTAAGATGAGCCAACATAAGACAAGGAGATTAAAAAGCTAGGAAACTTGGAGCAAACTGAAAAAGCCTTTACACAATTGCCAATGCATTAGGATTTACAACCTTCAAAACAAAAGGTGAGAATGTAATAGTCCTCCCCAGGACATAAAACCTTTCAATGCCTAAAAAAATATAATTCTTGAAATATTTTCTTGCAAATATCCTTTCAGAAAAATATCAATAAAGGTAATAGCTCTCTTTATCTATGGACGTAGCCTTACAAAAAAGACATGATGAACCATATAAATTATTGAGTTCTTTCTTTTAAAATTTTCAAAGGGGCAAATACCCTATCCCGAACAAAAGACTTTGATAAATTTTTAAATACAAAGTAAGGAGGGGTAGATAACTTATCCCAAATAAAAACTTAGAAAAAGTTTTTCAAACATAAAATAAAGAGGGATAAATACCTTAACCCAAACAAAACTTAAAACTTTTCTAAGAACTAAGTAGAAGGAAAAGATACATCATTCCAAATACAAACTTGAAAAATTTTCTAAAAACTAAGTAAGAAGGGGTAGATACTAAATAAAAAACTTAGATGAATGTTCCAAGTACAAAGATACCCCATCCTAAGTTAAAAGAAAAAAAACTTAGATAAATTGTTCAAATATAGATACTTAATCTCAAGAAAAAAAATGAGAAAAAAGAGAAATGGTATATGAAAGAAAAATAAAAAAAAGTTAGAGGAAAATATTCATCCATTAAGCATTTATGTCTTCATTAGTTACATTTCCCTTAATAACTACTTTAATATTAGGTACTTCATTGGTTGTTGCCTCACTATCTATAGAATTTAAAGTCATCCACAACACAAAAGCAAGAGCAAAATTCAGAAAAATGGTAGAGATGAAGGAGAAGTCAAACCTTAGCACTACTTTCAAGCATTCAACAAAAAGCTTCTCTTAATAGCTTGAAAGAATATCCCCAAAATAACTTGCCACCATTGTAAAAGCATTCTCAATGTACATTTCATCAAGGGATGCCTAGCCAAAAGCCTTATTTAGTTCATTTTCCTTTTATCCCAACTGTCAATGTAGCTCGTTTACCAGACTATCATGTCAGCTTTCTTCACCTTCATCTCCTCTAGCTTTTTCTTAATAGCCTCTTTAGCAAAATTCTCATGGGCCACCTGTAACTCAGCATCTGTGGCATCTTTTTCTAGCTATGCATTTCGAGTCACCAGGGCCCTTGCCTAGCCTTAAAGACTAATAACACAATTATAGAAATCTTGAGTAGGGTTAGTAACCTAAAGAAAAACATAAGTAAAGAAGAGGATAGAAGGAAAGTACATGGAATAACGAGGACCCATAGCAAACTTGAAGAATCAAAAAGTCAAGCCTAACAAACGCACCAAAGTCATCCACTCATTCGAGCGCTTATTGATCGACAGGGAGTGCGATATGAGCATTATTTGGCCACCTAATCTTATGATACGAAAGCCTCTACCTTGAACTTTTATGCCATGAGCTTCTTAAGGGAAGAAGAAGGTTGTTCCACTTGTGTATTTACCTCAAGTGTTCCAAAGGCAACCAAAGCCTCAAGACTTACCACCTGGACAAATGCAACAATAGTAGTCTCGCTTAGTGGCCTAGATGGAGCCATTAGTATTTGACTAGATTCTATGAATCTTCTTCTTCTTTGCTTCGTGCCTCTTAGGAGTGGCATTCTATAGGTCCATATCTGTAAAAAGAATAAGCAAATTAAGATCAATCCCCAAAGTAAAAAAAAAAAAAAGTATAAATTTATAATGTTGACCGTCTCTTTTAAAGTATTCTGATATAAGACATCCTGTACAATTTATAAGCATCCATATAGCTCCTCGCATAAATAATAGGGCACACCTCTTCACCTACTTTTTCTTGCTTCAAAGGGTTTTGCATATATCAGGAGTCTTGTTTCACCTTGTAAGAATAGACCATTCCATCGAACACTAACTAGAAAACTTCATCCTTCCATCTCTTAAAAGCTTAAAAATACCTTCCTTGGCTAAGACATACAATGTCACTGGTCTTGTTCATTCATTTGATAACAAATGTGAAACTCTTAAAATAGGAGAGCATTGGGCATAATGTTGCATAGGCACCATAAAATGTTAAAAACAACAAGCATCAAAACATGGTTAGTGTTGGTCATAGGCATTCTTCTAAAAGACTTTAAGAAGATATTTTTGAAGAGAATTGTTAGCAGCTTTTTAGTAAAAAGCAAACCCTATAACCATGCCTCTATTGAGAACATGGTGTTAGTGTATTTGTGAAGGCAATAAGTTGTAAAAAAATATTCAACTTGTTTGTATCTGCTATATGAGCTGGTTTTTGTATTAAAATATGTATGAATAAAAAGGAACTAAATTTATGTTCCAACTTTTCTCTAAAAAAACCTTTATTGCAGCACTTAAAGTTTTGAATTCAATGTGAAAATGAACATGGTATCAAAGCTCTTATAGATCTTTAAGGGCTGAAAAGAGAGAAAGCAAGTAAGCTTAAACTCCACAAAAAGACCTAAACATCTTGAGAATGTATTGATGGCTTCAAAGGGATTCTCAACCCCAACACCACCCAGTTTCAATGGTGAAAATTACCAGGTCTAGGCTATGAAAATGAAAGCATACCTAAAGGCATTTGACCTTTGGGATGTTATGGAATTAGGTAGAGAACTAGTACCATTGAGAACCAATCCCACCATAGCACAACTCCACCAGCATAGTAAGGAATGTGCTAAGAAATATAAAGCCTTAGTTGTAATTCATTCCTCTATTTTAGATTCTATTTTCACTATAATCATGAATAGTGAGATAGCAAAACAAGCCTGGGATCAGCTCAAAGAGGAGTTCCAAGGCAGTGTTAGAACCAAACAAATTCAAGTCTTAAATTTATGGAGAGAATTTGAAACTCTCAAAATGAGAGACTCTAAAGCACTCAAGAAGTATAGTGACAGGTTGATGAGAGTAGTTAACCAGCTGAGACTTCTTGGAGAGGAGTTGCCAGACAAGAGGATAGTGAGTAAGGTTCTTGTGAGTGTTCCAGCAAGATTCGAGTTAAAGATATCTTTACTTGAAGACACTAAAGAACTGTCCACCATCACTTTAACTAAAGCGATGAATGCCTTCCATGTCGTAGAGCAGAGATTCAGCTTAAGGTAGGGAGAGACAACTGAAGAAGCATTTTTTGCAAAGCAAAGCAAAGAAGGTTAGTCAAGTGGAGGCAAGAAGCACTCAAAAGAGCAGAAAGGGAAAGATAAAAGAAGTAGAGATGAAAAAAGTGGAAAGAAAGGCAATTATCCACCTTGCAAACACTGCAAGAAGAAGACCATGCTGAGAAATATTGTTGGTTCAAGCCTGACATTCAATGTAGAGCCTGCAATCAGTTTGGACACATGACCAAGGTATGTGAGAACAAGCAAACACAACCTACTCAACAAGCACAAGTAGCTGAAGATCAAGAAGCTCCAACTGAGAGGCTGTTTACAACAACTCTCCATGTTGCCAAGACTGAAATGAATACTTGGCTTGTTGATAGTAGTTGCTCAAGCCACATGACATTTGATGAGGATAGCTTCAAGATCCTTAATAAGTCTTTCAAGTCAAGAGTAAAGGTTGGCAATGGAGCATGGGTCAAGGTTAGAGGCAAAGGAACTGTTGTGATCAACACTCCATCAGGTACAAAATCCATTTCAGAGGTGTTATTTGTGCCTGAAATCAGTTTAAACTTGCTTAGTGTTGGCCAGCTACTTGAAAAAGATTATGAATTGTATTTCAAGAAGAAAAAATGCATCATTTATTATCCAAATGGAAATGAAATGATGACAGTAGATATGAAAGATAGACTTTTTCCGTTAGATGTAACACAAAACACTTTGCATGCATACTCAACTATGGTGAATAACTCAATTCTTTGGCATAAGAGGTTAGGGCACTTCAATGAGAATTTAAATTTGTTACATCAAAAGAATTTGGTTGATGGCTTACCTGTAATTATGGAAGGAGAGAGTGTTTGTAAAGCTTGTTAATTTGGGAAGCAAAATAAGCTGCCATTCTCAAGCAGCAACTGGAGAGCTACTGAGAAATTGTAGTTGGTGCACTCTAATGTGTGTGGACCTATGACTGTTCCATCCTTGAATAATAGCAAATACTTTCTATTATTCATTGATGATTACTCTAGGTACTGTTGGGTGAGTTTCTTAAAGTAGAAATCAGAAGTGCTAAGTGAGTTTGTGAAGTTTAAAACACAAGCAGAGAAGGAAGATGGTTGTAGAATCAAAATGCCAAGATCAGACAATGGAGCTGAATATGTCTCAAAAGTTTTCAAGGTTGTTTGTGACAAAGAAGGGATCAAGCACCAACTCACAATTCCCTACACTCCACATTAAAATGGAGTGAGTGAAAGGAATAACAGAACTGTGATGGAGATGACCAGGTGTTTGATGCATGAGAAGAACTTGCCAAAGCATTTTTGGGCTGAAGCGGTCAATGTTGTTATTTATTTGCTAAATTTGTTACCAACAAAAGATTAAAGGGCAAGGTTCCATTTGAAATGTGGCATGGAACCAAACCATCAGTAGAGCATTTGAGGATTTTTGGGTGTATTTGTTACTCACACATACCAGAAGAAAAGAGGGACAAACT
Organism: Omphalea diandra; assembly: GCA_949677035.1. Lineage (NCBI taxonomy): Eukaryota > Viridiplantae > Streptophyta > Magnoliopsida > Malpighiales > Euphorbiaceae > Omphalea > Omphalea diandra. The sequence goes on along the minus strand of CATIWR010089336.1, from coordinate 34,170 downwards.
AGACAAGAAATCAGATGTTGGTATCTTTATCAATTATAACAATATCACCAAGGGATATGGAATCTTCAATCCCAAAACAGAGAGAACTTTTGTTAGCAGAAATGTGAAATTTGATAAAGCTGCTGAATGGGATTGGAAGGAAGGAAAACTTCAAGATAAGGCTGAGATTGAGGTACTTAAAGATGAAGAAAGGTCAAATAGTGATATTGAACAAGGTGTGAGAGGCATAAGACTGTTGTAAGAGATTTATGATAGTTGCAACATAGTCACTCTTGAACCAGCAAGCTATGATGAAGCATCAAGTCATGAAGGTTGGAGGAAAGCCATAGAGGAGGAGATCAACATGATAAGGAAGAATGACACTTAAAAGCTTGTGGAGAAGCCTGAAACACACAAGACAATAGGTGTTAAGTGGGTTTACAAAACCAAATTAAATCCTAATGGTTCTATAAATAAGCTTAAGGCCAGATTAATCGTTAAGGGTTGTCTTCAACAAGCTGGAGTGGACTACACTGATACTTTTGCACTAGTAGCAAGGCATGACACCATAAGGCTTCTAATGGCGCTTGCAGCAAAAGAAAATTAGAGAATATTTCATCTAGATGTAAAATCAGCATTCCTAAATGGTGTATTAAAGGAGGATATCTTTGTGGAGCAACCAAAAGGCTTTATAATCCCAGGTGAAGAATGGAAGGTGTACAAGCTCAACAAAGCTCTCTATGGGCTCAAGCAAGCTGCAAGAGCATGGTACAACATAATTGACACTTATCTGCTGCAACAAGGTTTCCTCAAGAGTGAAAATGAAGCCACTTTGTATGTCATGAAAGATGAAAAAGAAGTAAGGCTAATTGTATCATTGTATATGGATGATCTTTTGGTAACAGGAGGAGATGATTTGAAAGTTAAAAACTTCAAAAAGAAAATGCAGCAAGAATTTGAGATGTCTGATCTAGGAGAGATGGCTTTCTTCTTGGGAATGGAAATTCATCAATCTGAAGAAGGCATTTTCATTTACCAAACTAAATATGCTTGGAAAGTTCTCAAGAAATTTCAATTGAATAAAGCTAAGCCTGTTGTTACACCTTTAGTGGTGAATGAGAAGCTAACTAGAGAAGATGGAAGTGGGAAAGCAAATGCCTCGGTCTTTAAAAGCAGTGTAGGAAGCTTATTGTATTTAGCTGCAACCATACCAGACTAGATATCATGTTTGCAGCAAGTTTACTTTCGAGGTTCATGAAAAGTTTAAGCAAAATTCATCTTGGTGTTGCTAAACGAGTATTGAGATATATTATAGACACTATTGATCTTAGTCTCTAGTTTAGCAAGTGTGAAAGTGATGAATTGCAAGGGTATGCTGATAGTGATTGGGCTGGAAGTGTTGATGATTCTAAAAGCACTTATGGTTTTGTGTTTTCTTTTGGAAGTGGGGCATTCTCTTGGAATTCAAAGAAGCAAAAAGTTGTTGTTCAGTCATCTGCTGAAGCTAAGTATATCTCAGCTACAAATGCTAGAAATTAAGCCATTTGGCTTAGAAAAGTGTTGACTGATCTTGGTTTTGTTCAAGCTAATCCAACAGTAATTTGGGTGGACAATAAGTCTGTCATTGGCATGGTAAAGAACCCAGTTTAGCATGGGAGAACAAAGCATATTCAAGTCAAGTTTCACGCAATTAGGGAGGTTGAAAAGGCTGAAGAAATCAAACTCCAAAACTGTTGATCAGAGGAACAGATTGCAAATATACTTACCAAAGCTCTTCCAAGAGCTAAGTTTGAATTTTTAAGGTAAAAGCTTGGAGTCTTCAAGAAGAATATCAAGAAGGAGTGTTGGTCATTGACATTCTTCTAGAAGACTTTAAGAAGATATTTTTAAAGAAAATTGTTAGCAGTTTTTTGGTAAAAAACAGACCCTATAACCATGTCTTTATTGACAGCATGATGTTAGTATATTTGTGAAGGCAATGAGCTGTAAAGAAATATTCAACTTATTTATATCAGCTATATGAGCTGATTTTTGTATTAAAATATGTATGAATGAAAATGAACTAAGTTTATGTTCTAACTTTTCTCTAAAAAAACTTTGTTCCAGCACTTGAAGTTTTGAATTCAGTGTGAAAATGGGTGAGAAAGGAAAATTTGGATGCAAAATCATGATATTCAAAAATTTGGGTGAGAAAGGAAAAAAGGAGAGCCTCATCCCAAATTCAAAAAATTGTTGGTACAACAGCAACGTGTTAACCTCGGATCTTGGGTAGCACTAAACTGCTTAGCTAGAGCTACGAACTCATATTTTGGGGGTATATTACATTATACCCAAATCATATCTAAGTGTTTGATCCTAATAGGTGAAGAAATCTTTAATATAATGTATCTTAATATCAGTAGAGACAGTAGAAGAGGAGGTGGTTGTAAAGGCTGTAACGAATATCAGATGGGTTAGGAAGAAGAGTTAAACGACAGTCATATGACATTAATAATATGGTGCAGATTTAGAATGCAATTGCAAGCGTTGTCCTTCTCTTATCTTCCTCCACATGAAATAAGCTTTGACAGACGAAGTGAGCTTTCACAACTTTATAGCGGGAGAGAACTAATTTATTGAATATGTGAAAGTTTGTTATAGCTTAGCCAATAGTAAGCTGCCAAGTCATTCAATACAACTTTCATTTTATTGTATATAAAAAAGTTTAATATCAATAATAATAGTGATCTCATTTTTTACAATTCAATTCCTTTCTCACTTGATGTTCTGCTTGCTTAATTGTTCATTTAACACTGCTACTGCAGTGGTTAAAGACTCAATACCTTGAGTCTTTTAATGGTATCAGAGCCTACACTGACACGAACTTCTTCGTTCTACACATATTACCTGTACCATGGCTGATGAGTTGAGAGATCCTCAGGATCAAGGAGGATCCAGTCATAAAAGAGGTGGCTAGTCACAGATCAACAACGATCCGTCAACCCTACAGGTCGGATCATCCAGGTATGATCCTGGTAACTGCACCTTTAAACGGGAACAATTATCTTGCATGGAGTAGGTCTATGGTTATTGCTTTGAGAGCTAAGTTGAAGCTTGGTTTTATCGATGGAAAGTATCCTACGTCCGATAAGTCTTCATCAGACTATGAGAATTGGTTGCATGTGGATAGTATGGTGACATTGTGGATATTGGATTCAATATCCAAAGGATTGGTAGATGCTTTCATTTACACTTCAAGTGCCAAAGAACTGTGGGACAAATTGAAGGAGCGATTTGGGGAAAGTAATGGACCAATGATATATCAAGTTCAAAGAGAAATAAATTCTATTTCTCAGGGCAATAGATCTGTGGTAAGCTATTATACGAGGCTCAAGAAGTTGTGGGATGAAATTAATTACTTGATTCCATTTGCACAATGTACCCGTGAGGTAGCCAAACAGTGTACATGTGGGGCATCTAAGGCTGTTGCAGATCAAGCCTCTTTGAATAAACTCATGCAGTTTTGGATAGGATTAAATGACTCTTTCGATAATGTCAAGAATCAAATACTCCTAATGGATCCTTTTCCTAGTGTGAACAGGGTTTACTCTATGATCTTAAGAGTTGAAAAACAAAGGGAGGTACATGTTACATACAATGAATTGAGTGATCAGAATGTTATGTATGTGAAGAGTACAGCTCCCATGCAAGAAAGAAAATCGTACAAAAAGGAAGGATTTTGGGGGCAAGAACGATAGATTTTGTGAATATTGCAAAAATAGTGGACACACCAAGGAAACTTGCTTTAAATTGAATGGATATCCAGACTGGTGTAAGGAACTAAAAAGCCAAAGGAGCAAGTTTCAAGGTTTTAAAGCAGTTGCAAACAATGTAGATAACTCGATTGATCAAAGTGATGATGAAGAAGTTTTGGTTGTAGATAAAGAGCAAGAATGAACTAATAAAATAAGCTACATGATTTAGAAGGAGTTGCAAAAGTTTATGAAGGGCAAAGAGATGAAGCCCCAGGTTAATTTTGCCCATTTTCATGACTTTGTAAGTACTACCATGAATTATGCCTTACAAGCCACATTAGCACTTGACTTTGACTCGTGGATTGTTGATACTAGTGCCTCCAATCATATGTCATCACACTTGTCACTATTTTCTAATTCTACTGTTCTAATAAATTTTACACCTGTATATTTACCTGATGGACATGTAAAGCCTATCCACCATAAAGGAGATATTCATGTGCATAGCGCTTTCATTTTAAGGGAAGCATTACATTTTCCAGCCTTCAAGTATAACCTTTTATCAGTAAGAAAACTTGCAATTACTGCTTGTATCAAAGTTTGTTTCTATCCTAACTATTGCTTGTTTCAGGACCTGAAGAGTGATGCCATTTTAGCAGTGGGAAAGGTGATGGGTAACTTGTATATCCTGGATAAGACAAGTTTTCAACCAGAGGTTTTGCATTTCTATAGTAAACTTAGGTTCTAGTTATGCTCGTGTTCCAACTTCTTTGCTTTGTAATAATACTCGTACTTTTCCAGTACTGATTGTGATGTAAACTTGTGGCATTCTCAGCTTGGGCATGCTTCCAAGACTATGTTACATTAATTGAAATCCTATATTCCTAATATTTTTGTTGATCACTTGTCTGAGCCCTGTGATATCTATTTTAAATCTAGACAACAAAGGACTCCATTTTCCATTAGCACCACAAGGTCTTCACAATTGTTTGACCTGATTCATGTTGATTTATGGGGACCATATAATAGACATTTCATTTCAAGGGCACAATATTTTCTCACCATGGTTTAGGATTACAGTAGAGCTACATGAACATTTTTATTAAACCATAAGCATCAAACACCATTCATTCTCAAACAATTTAATGCCCTTATTTAAAATCAGTTTCAAACTACCATTAAGACTATTAGAAGTAACAATGGCTCAGAATTCATGAATCATGAATGTCAACAATTAATTCTTGATAAAGGTATACAACACGAAAGGTCTTGTGTTCATAGTCCCCAACAAAATGGGGTAGTTGAAAGAAGGCACAAACAGTTATTGCAAATAGCTAGAGCGTTGATGTTTCAGTCACAATTACCAAAACGTTTTTTGGGGGATTCCATTCTCATCGCCACACATATCTTAAATCGTTTACCTAGTTATGTTTTAGCATGGAAAACCTCATTTGAAGTGCTACACAATGAGATTCCCAATTACAATAATCTTAAAAGTTTTGGTTGCGTTTGCTATGCAACAAGCACTGTTCCTCACAAGGACAAATTTGGGTCTCAATCATTTAAATGTTTCTTCATTGGGTATGTTCCTGGTCAAAAAGCTTATAAGCTTTATGATTTAACTTCTCACAAGATTTTTACTCAAGATGTTTCTTTTTTTTTTTTTTTAAACATTTTCCCTTACTCTGATATCAAAAAATATTCCTCCACAGACTCAGTTCCTACCCTTCCCATCTTTGATTTTCATTAACATTCAGTAGATTATGTTCCTTCTAATTCTTCCTCACCACAATCTCAACCGTTACCTTCCCTTCGTTCATCTATTGCTCTTTCTCCTTTTCCTCCTTCCCTTCCATATACTCCATTCCTTCTCCACATACTCTTACTAATTCAGAAACACCTGTTTTGAGAGTTAGCACTAGACAAAAATCCAAACCTCGGTGGTTGCAAGACTTTGTGTCTAATACCAGTTCATATGCAGCTTGCACTTTATCTATCTCATTTATTGGGATTAATTCACCTACAAAACTTGAAACAGGTAACTTACCTCCTACCTTTCCTTTTATAATTTGACCTAATTTCACGTCATCTTACCTATTCTTTCTAGCCAATCTGACTAGCATTCATGAACCCCATTCTTACAACCAAGCCAAAAGTGATGACAATTGGGTTCAGGCCATGCAAAAGGAACTTGTTGCTTTAGAGTCAAATCACACTTGGGATCTAGTTCCTTTACCTGCAAGTAAACATGCAATAGGAAGCAAGTGGGTTTACAAGATTAAAACCAAACCAGATGGCTCCATTGACCGATACAAGGCTTGATTATTAGCAAAAGGATACAATCAAGTATCTAGTCTTGATTATAAAGAAAGTTTTTCCTTTATAGCTAAATTAGTTACAGTTAGGATGTTTATAGCCATTGCCACAGTTAAACACTAGCCCATCCATCAGTTGGACATTAATAATGCTTTTCTCTATGGGTTTTTGGATGAGGAAATTTACATGAAATCTCCTGAAGGTTATGTTAAGGCAAAACCAGGCTATGTGTGTCAATTGAAGAGACCATTATATGGGTTGAAACAAGCCTCAAGGCAATGGAACAAGAAGTTTAGTATTCAGTTGCAGAGGAATGGGTTTCAAATGTCAACTCGTGATCATTGTTTGTATTTCAAAGCTTCATCTGATTTATTGTTGCTCTTACTGGTGTATGTTGATGATGTGCTCATTACTGGCACAAGTGAAGCTGACATTCTTTTGGTCAAGCAATTTCTAGACCAATAGTTTACCATCAAATATCTTGGCTATGCCAAGTATTTTCTTGGAATTGAAATTGCTCAATCCACTGATGGAACATATCTCAGCCAACACAAGTATGCCTTAGATATTCTTCAAGATACTGGTTTAGTTGAAGCAAAGTATGTTTCTTCTCCTCTTCCCAAGGGTCTTAAGTTGGGAGAATCTCAGAGCTCTCGTCATTCTAATCTAAAGCAATATCGCAAGCTTGTGGGAAGGTTACTCTATCTTAATCTAACTAGGCTTGACATCACTTTTGTTGTTCAAGAGCTCAGTCAGAACCTTAGCAATCCACTTGAAAGCCATTGGGATGCTGTCATTCATGTTCTTAGACACCTCAAACGCTGTCCTTCTCAAGGTCTTTGTTATCCATCCAATTCCACTTTTACCCTCCATGCTTTTTGTGATGCTGATTGGGCGAGTTGTCCTCTTACTCATAAATCTATATCGGGTTATTGTGTGTTTTTAGTGCTTTCACTTATCTCATGGAATACCAAGAAGCAAATTACTGTTTCTCATTCATTTGCTGAAGCCGAATATCGAAGTATGGCTGCAACTGTATGTGAGCTTTAGTGGATTACTTACTTGCTTCAAGATTTTCACATTCCTTTATCTCTATCAATTCCCTTGCATTGTGATAACCAAGCTGCCCTTCACATTGCACGCAATCTGGTCTTCCATGAGCGAACTAAGCATTTGGACATAAATTGTCATAGAAGTTGCAAGATGGTTTTATCTCTCTCCATCATATATCTAGTAAACAGCATCTTGCTGACATTCTTACTAAGCCTCCTAATATGCCTCATTTCTCCAGTTTGTTATCCAAGATGGGTTTGATTGATCTCCATCAAACTCCATCTTGAGGGGGGCTATAACGAATATCAGATGGGCTACGAAGAAGAGTTAAATGACAGTCGTATGACATTAGTAATACGGTGCGGATTTGAGTGCAATTATAAGCGTTGTCCTTCTCTTATCGTCCTCCACAGGAAATAAGTTTCAACAGACGAAGTGAGCTTCCCCAGCTTTATAGCGGAAGAGAACTAATTTATTGAAGTGTGTAAAAGTTTGTTATAACTTAGCCAATAGTTAGCTGCCAAGTCATTCAATACAGTTTTCATTTTCTTATATATAAACAAGTTTAATATCAACAATAAGAGTGATATCATTTTTTACGATTCAATTCCTTTCTCACTTGATATTCTGCTTGCTTAATTGTTCATTTTAACACTGCTACCACAGTGGTTGAAGACTCAATACCTTGAGTCTTTTCAAAAGCTAGCATGATAAAAGGAAATCAAAGAAAAAAAAACCTCACCCTTGCGAAGGAAGAAAATAACTGAAAAAACAAATACAAGTGCAAAAAGAAAGCTAAGATGATCTAGAAGGATGAAAAAGTAAAAAAGAGCCCTCAAGAATGAAAAAAAAAATATAAAAACAATTTATAAATAGGAGACGTGTCTAATAAATAAAGTGTCATGCCAAGAAAAGCAAATGGTTTATAAATCGCAAACACTTCTATCCCCAGTTGAGCATATTAAAAGGGGACATCAATTACTTTGGGGTGTATTAAATCTCGAAGGCAGCAACTGCTTGAAAGCTATTTTTAAGTATGTGATTATCGATTATAATCCTTATTGTCACAAGCAGTTTTATTGCTCCTATTTAGAAACTTAATATAGTTCTGCTTTTGTTTTCTATATATAACGTCATGGAGAGATGAAACCTATGATATATAAGCAAACCCCTGAAAAATTACAATCAATGGCATGTAAAAGTTTTAATGTCTTTAAGATATATCCTAAGTTAATAAACTCATCCAGCGTAAACCATTACAATGTTTTCATTCTTGAGTGACTGATATCATACCTTCTCGTATTGATGATTGGATGGCGATGCCATCATTTTAAGTATTAAGAAGTAAAGACCAATAATAAGTTAAAATTATTTAAAAATAAATATCTCTAATCTTAATAATATAATCACCTTTCAGAATATTCGAAGAAGGAGAAACACTGAACTAACTGGTTTTGAATTGAAAATTTAGCATTGTAATTTAAATACAAAACGTACAAATTACTTGCTTTAGCTTGGTGGCACCATCTTTTACACTTACTGACCGCAAACTTAGTCTTGCATATTTTCTGCCATTTACAGCTAGCTGTTAATCCAATCCAATTTTTCCAACTACAAAACGGTGGGCATGTGTAGACTCGAACGATCAGCTTCCACACCAAACATCATCAAGAAATCCTTCTTTCCTGTACCTTTTTTTTCTTTCAAATTTGTTTCTTCATTCAAGAATTACAGTTAGAGATTTGCCTACAACAATTTTATATGAAGAACCACCCAGAACCCTTTTCTTTGTTAGACCAAATTTTCAAGCTTTGATGCGCCTTAATGCAAGGTAAGCCAATAGCCTGTACCCCACAAACATGAATACAAGAACAGCGACACAAACTGCAGGGCGGATCTGCCCTCCAATATCTTCTTCAAGAAATTTGCAGCTTGCTTTCTCACCAGTTCCAGGGTGTGAACAGCCCAACAGCGATGAAAGTTGCTTGCCTTCACCATACTGGACGCTAATTAGTAGTCTATAGCTGTAAAATGTAGTTGATATGTACTTGATCCAAGCCATGCAAGATGGCACCTTATGCACATAATATCCTCCTGTGAGAACAAATGCTAGCATTGTCACTGTAACTATTGTTGAAGCTTGCTTAGCATCCATGATAGCTGCACCTAAAGCAAGGCCAAGCCCCTGAGAGACAAGCACGTAACCGAGTAGAACCAGCAGAGTTGACAGAAAAGCAACCAAATTGGGTTTTAATCCAGTCATCCAGTAAGCCACAGTCAGAAAAATTGTGGGGAGAATAAGTTCCATTGGTAAGTCTCCAACTATTCGTGACATGAAATACGAAGAGAGTGTGTACATTCCGGAGGCTCTTTCCTTCATAAAGATAGCTCTCTCTTGTGGAAAGGCAAACACGGAGTTAAAAGAAGGGAAGACTCCCCAGAAGATTGACATGAAAAAGAGGAGGCCTAACCGATCTTGAATGTCTCGAAAATCTGAATGCCACCACATTAGTCCTGCTAATAAAGCAGCTGTGATTACTTGGAAGACTCTAAGAGTATTGAATGACTCATGCTTTCTTTCTTTGAGGCTTCTTTGAAGAAGAATGCTGAATTGATTGAGCCAAGTGGCAAAGCCTATTCTGCTGCAGCATCTTCTATTTTCTTTGGAAGAAATGCTTCCAATTAGACTTGCAGCATTTGTTGAAATAATGGTGGTTTCCATGCAGGCAGCTTTTACCTTTGGGGCTAACACAGTGTTGTAAGAAGCAATTAAGGACTGCTTTATGTTGGGTTTATCTCTTTCGCTTACACCATCAAGTTGGCAAACACCTGCATAAGTTGAACAATCAATATGCTAATATAATCTGTTTTAAGGAATTGTTTAACTTACAATGAAGCATATGCTAAGTAAATAATTGGTCACTTGCATATGCGCATGCAACTTCAGACCACAAAATCAGGAACTTAATTCTCATGGTAACCAAATAATAAGTCTAGCAAATAGAAAAAATTTTGCTAGTTCAGCTGGCCTTGACAAGTATTCTATGCAGAAGAGGTTCTTCAAAAACAAACTGAAAACTATTGGGAAATTATAAATATTACCAAATCATTTAAATGCTATAAACAAAAATGCAGTGTGTCAATAATTTGGACAAAGGGAAGTGAAAACTCTGTTTCCAGCAGAAGAATTCTGTGTCAACCTTGCTAAAACCCACAGGTATCACTCTATGCATGCTATGTTCGTCATCCCAATTAGTATCATGTAGTTCAGCTCATGATCAGAGATTAACATTTGTGACGTTTATTTTCTAAATATCAATAAAAAACACAAAAAGCCTAGAAATGCAGAAATCACAAGTTCACAACTGCAAATGGACCAACATAAACCACAGCATTTGAGAGTCTGAACCTTGAATTTCGCCCAAGATAGAATGATTACAACATTTATAGGGAACAGGCCAGATGAAAGGTTGAAAACATCAAAGCAAACTGGCATATAGGGATAGAATTAATAGTTGAAATTAAGGTGGTGTATTAAGGACTTGGGAAGTGTTAAGAATTATGATTAATAACAATCTTCTCATTATTAGAATCTAGTATTCATCGGACTTCTCCTTAAGAATTAAGAACATCTCTAAGTAAATGTGTCTAATGAATAACATTATTTAAGTACAGATTATTCAACAGGACAGCTACAAATAATTGAAAACACCAGCAGGGTTCATGTTTCTTTTCTGGACCTCAACATAATTCTAGTGTACTATTGGAGACCCAAAAGCAAGGAATAAAGAAATTTTAGCTGATAGTACCACATGGATTGCAGAAATTAGAGCGGCAAAGCAAAGCAAGCTTCTCTTATTAAGAAAGTTCGGCATTATTCAATTAATGAGAAAGGATTTAAAAATAACTATAGGACACAGCATTCATGGAATCATACATACAACAATTAACTAAGGGATAAAGCATATATTCAGACAATGTTCGGTATAGTGGGGTTGCTTTATTTGCAAGGAAGAAAAGTCATATATGAATACAGAAATAAGATCTCTCATAAAATATCTTAGGACCACTAAACAAGTGTTAAACCAATAAAGTCCCAAGAAACAAAGACTGTAACTTGTCATGAACCTAATTGGACCATAAAAGCAATCACATGTAAACAAATATAGAGTACATACAATAAGAATAGTAATGAAACAAAGATGTTGTAGGAAACGCACCCACATTAAGAAATAATAGTGATTATAGAATACTAATGGAGAATGATTTAGTGATATTATATATGGCAAGAGCACAAGCAGTAATGAGTAGCACAGCGTATATAGCTAGCAAAAGCAGACCAGTCTTGGTGGTAAGGTGGGCGTCCACTAATGGTTGTGCTGCCACCGAGGTATAGACCACCACGTCTCCTCTTCTATTTTTCCCAATTTTTTTAGGAAGTACTTTCATTTCTTTTTCACTTTAGCAACTTTTGTAGGAAGAAAATTCCCATGGAAAATGTAAAGAATCTCAACACGTGTTCGTCTCCAAGGCATCCTAAGTTCAAGAATTGGAATAAGCTGTCTGAAGGGTGTCTCTTAAAATACTATTAGGGTCATATTTTGACAAATGTAATCAAGTATGTGGGTTGCTCATAGATGGACTTTGGGCATGTGGAACTATAAAAAAAGATAAAAAGTGCAGTAACACGAGGCGAGACATCAATAATATGTTAAATTTATGATCTTAAATTTATTTTATAAATTTTATTTAAAATTGAATTATATATTTTTTTCCACGTTTTGTATTTTTATTGATATATTTCATTTACCATTATACTCTTCAGCATTCAGAAAATAAGTCATTGACCACTCAAATATAGACAAGTGATAAAAAAGAAAAGTAAGAAATAGATAAGACACTAATTTTTGTTTTGCAAAGTGATAACATGAAAAGATTTGAATATGAAAATCACTATTAGTACCATACTTTAATAAGGATCAAAGAAATTGGCCACTATCTATCCTATCATAAAGTCACAACATCAAGCAAGCAACACATAGCCCTCTTAATATTGGTGTCACGATAAAAGTCAGATGAATAACAAATTTGACCTTATATGAGAGAAAACATGTTCATTAAGTGGAGAATAGATTGAAAAGGATGTCGATGAAAGATAACAAGGCCAATTAGTTTGGTAAGCATAATGAACCAAAAAACAAGAATGAAGAACTTAATTGTCAAATTTTGCTTTCGAATTTGATTAGACTCGACTAAATATGGAGTTGACTTAATTGATATTAGCCTAGTTAGGATGATACAAAGTAGAGACCTGAATTCAAATTCATACCCTTATTTCAAAAAGAGAGGTTACATACTATACTTGTACTACATAAGTTCTGCACTAAAGTTTACGAAGACAGAGACTAGGACAAATAAAATAATACCTCAATGAAATTTGGATAACTATGAGAAACAAGTTTCTCTTTAGAAAACAAGAGAGAATAAATAATATTATTATTTCGTATCTTTCCCCTTTCTATATCTACTCAATATCAAACTATATATATTAATGAGTACACCAAATAAGAAAACGGATTTCCTTCACATACGTATCTATCTATTAATAGCCATAAAAGATTATGGAGGTTAATGAGACCAATTATATCAAGAGCTTATGCATTAATTAAATCTAAGACATGGTTTCTAACGTGATCAATGTCGTCATGAAATACTTTCTCCACCTCAATCCACTTAGCATCATGGTGTCCAAGAAAAATTAAAGGGCAAATTAAGGATCCAATCTTTATCTATCGCCCCATGTTTTGTATTTTAGAAAGTTGCACATAAATATAGCCTTAAAAAAGAAGGTTGAGAAGGATAAAACATCTAGTCAAAGGGCACTTACCTACACTAGTGTGTGCATTATTTATGTGTAGACTTTGGATTTAGTGACATACCCCACCAATAATTCATCCTCAAAACAAATTATGGCAGCAACACTAGACATAAAAAGAATATGGCTGACGATAAAATTAAAATCTAAGTTAACAACCCTTAAGCATTACTGAAACGAAAATAAAGACTATCTATAAAGTTAAAATCTCGTGTCCATTAAAACAAGACGGATCGAGATTGGGAAAGAAAATGAAATATCTTGTACTCAATGAAATATCTTGTTGCACATATGCGAAGTTAGGATGGTATTGGTATAGAAACTGATCCATGGAGTATATGTGAAATGTAAAGGACCTTGTCCTTCGGCCATATACCCATCCCATGACTTGTCATTATAACCCAATCCAACAAGTAGGAGGGAAGCGAAGACTGTGTGTAACATTAATATGTGTTAAGGACTCATTAGTATCAAAACAAAGAAACTTGATATGTTTCTTTCGCCCACCTCATAGTCCTTGAAACTGTCAGTGTTATAGTTAAGGATGTGGTTGATTGGACCCACCTTCTATATCTGCTTCACAATAAGAGTGAATAAGGTCCCATATCTCCATTTAAATCCCTTCCACAAAGTTAAAATACTCTAAAAGCACTTGATACGCGACATTAATTAATCACCACCTAGAAAGTTTAATGGCGCATCCAAAACACAACCTTGAAAGGCGAATTGACCATATAATTAAGTGGGACCAATTAATTTAAGTATAATTATGGAAGCTAAAGTACTATCCAAATCACACTCCATAAAAAGAAAATCAAAACACACAAGTTTTCAGGTTCAATTGAAATGTAATTCTAGATTTTAAAAAACTAATTAAAAAAAATTTTGCTATGTGACATTCGTGAAATAAGTTTAAAAATTAAATAAATCATTTTTAGTAAAATAAGCAAAAATAGATAAATGACTGAAATTAACCCCGCATTTAGTATTGCTAGTCTCAACCAAAAAAGAAATACTTGTCCTAAGGAAGAGAGTCATTAAAGGATTGGATTTCATGTTTAAATAGGGTAAAAGTGTTAAAAGTTTTTATGGGAAGAAAACTGTTCCTTATACTATATGCAAATTAATACAAACCAAATACATAAACATTTTTCCTTGAAATATAATTGAGCAAATTTTAGTAATAATTTTGTAAATTACACAATTTTTATATCCTTATATTTCAAGTCAAAGTTATATTGATTAATGAGTCAGACATAAAACCATACCTATTGATTGGAAAGTAAAAAACCAAGGAGGAATTGATACATTTATCATGAAAATTTTCTCCCACAATGTGAAGTGTGACAAAAATAATGTATGTTATTATATGAATTTTTTTTTTTTTTGTGAAAGAATTTTGTTACATGAATTTGACACACTTAAAATAGCATATATCTCTCGTAAAAAAAATATAAAATCCATCCTCACTATTTTCAGCTGAGTTTCGTATACCTAATATTCTATATAAAAAAAAAAAAAAAAATCATGCCTGTGCTGCTAAGACACATTACAGCTTGTTTCCTGGGCATACTGTAATTTTGAGTCTGATTGCTGAACTCAACATATATTGTAACGAGTAGCGGCAACCAGAATATTATTTTGGCACGTGCGGCTAAGCGCGTGGCTAATTATCCATTATCAAAATCAGAAAGGTAAAGAAGACTAGGGAAATCAGAGAGAAAGAAACAATAAAAGAAAAAATAAATTGAAGGAAAATAGCAAGCCGCGACATCAAACTGCATTTTATTTTTTAAAAAATTTTTATAACATTCTCCATTTTTTTTTATATTTTAGTCATATTAAATTTTTTATTTACATTATTTTTTCTTTAAAATCGCGTGTTAATATATGAAATATCAAACATAATTTTAATGATAATAAAATACTGTTAAGACTGCATTTAGCTATTTTGAATATTATTACCTGACTATAAAAAGAAATAAAATTTGATATAATAAAATATTAAAAAATAATATATAAAATTTGCAAAAGGGGAAAAAAATATCAAATGCAACTTTAAACACGACACCTCTATCCATCGGGATAACGAGTTCACCTAACTTTCTTCCAAATCGGAGCTAAATAAAGAAGTCCGAGTCTTATCGAGTTGGATTAAAAAGCAGTAAAAGAGACCATCAAGGCCTAGCGAACAGGACACGTGCACTCATCTAACTCTGAAACTTTAATTCCCCACTAAAACATTACTACCATCCTACTACTATTGATTTTATCCACTTGACTTCCCTAAAAAAATGGCCATAGCTTTCCATCTCATTCAAACCATAAAATAATCATTTCCCACTACCACCCCTCCGCCTGGCACCACCAGCCAGTGATGCTTTAACAGGTCTTGGATATATTGGAGTTATATAAAGGAGGGGGAGAGCAAAAGATGGTAAGTGGCTATTGATGATGTTCAATTGTTGATAGAAAGAGAAAGTATGGAGTAGTGGTACATGTACGTTTAGTATGTACATGCCATTTTGATGGTATTAAGTCTTTATAATTAAAAATCATCACTTTCTTCATGGACCACCTGACATTTCTAGCAATATAGCTGATTGACTCTTGTTCATTTTTATCTGTTTTTTACCTTTAAAATTGCTTATCTACAGTCTACATAATACTCTACAAAGAAAACCAACCAAAAATTGATCAATGAACATTATATTTGGGAATAGAAGGTGAAACCACCACATGTGGTGTCTAACTTTCCTGATAATGCAAGAGGTTATATCCAACAAATCCTAGCCGTACCAGTCAACTCAACTCTATTTACCAACCGACTAAACAGAATAGCACATACAGTCGATTCATTCATTGACAGACACAAAAATCATCGTCATACCTCAGCTAAAAACAGTAATTAAAGTCAATACGTACCATTAGCGAGATCAAGCAGAAAATCAGCAGGATTCATGGGGAAAGACGGTGAGAATCCAACAGACTCAAAATAAGCCATAGCCTCACTTCCTTTACCAAAATACAAACACCTCCCTTCGCTCAACACCAACACTGAGTTAAACATCTGGTAAACTCGGCTAGAAGGCTGATGCATGGATGTAATTATAGTCTTACCCTTCTGCGCCAGCGACCCCAATGTTAACACCAGCCTGTGCGCCGCCGTCGAGTCTAAACCGGACGTGGGTTCATCAAGAATCAGCAAACTAGGGTTTATAAGCATCTCATGAGCTATACTAACTCGCTTTCTTTCTCCACCTGAAACCCCACGTATAAAACTGTTCCCTATTATTGTATTCTCACATTTCGTCAAACCCAACTCGGATATCACTGACTCAGCTACAGCAGTCTTCTCTTTCTTGGATAAAGATTTGGGTAACCGGAGTAAAGAACAGAAAATCAGCGTTTCACGAACTGTGAGGTGAGGGTAGAGGATGTCATCCTGAGTCACGAACCCGGTTCGTTTCAATGTCTGTTTGCTCAGCTTTTTGTTATTTGCTAGTATTGTTCCTGCAAGGCCGTGTCCAGGGGCTAATCTGCCTGCTAATGCATTTAGCAGCGTTGATTTTCCACTCCCTGATGGACCAAGAATGGCCAGGATTTCTCCCGGAGATACCATACCAGTTATCCCATTTAAGATTGTGCGTTCTCGAATCATAGTCGGTGACTGGTTACTAGACTGTGTGAGACCATGGCCTAAAATATGTTTGATGTTAATACCTCCTTTAGTAGCCGTAGACCTCTTCTCGATCTTTAACCTATAGAACACATCGATGAACTGAATAGGGGAAAAAAAAATGAGAGTCAAAGTCAGTAAAACTGCGTCAAGCCTAGTCAATAAGGGTTTGACTCGGGTAGTACAACACAAAGGCAGCAGCACATGATCATTCATTAAAGAAAAGAAAAAAATTACGGTAGTTGTAAATAGTTACCCTTAGAGTGATAGGACAACAAGAAGATAACATCAAAGATGGGAGATCACGGGAATCTCGGGCAGGAAAATGATCATCTGATTGATCTGGACCATTCATGGAGTCACCTCCACTGGGATTGTGTACAGTGCCATCAGACATTGGCATTATATATTTTCTAGAAAGATAAAAGAAAAAGAAATAATGTAATTACGGAAGCAGCGTGTGTCTAAAAGAGAGGGAAACCAAACAAGATAAAGAAGAGGGGGGCAAAGGTGGGGGGGTATATATGCAGGAGAAATGGTGGCCATTTGTTGCCACGTCAAAGGAAAACGCCTACAGAAAAAGAGGAACGTGGCGAGTTAAGGAGCCAGTTGGCAGATTTTCAACGAAAGTGCTTATGTCCAAGCGCCGTTCATCATTTACAATATTACATATTCTTTAAGCAATTTTTTTCTTCGAATTTTACAAAGAGATGCTTTCCTTTTTTGCATCTTCATATTGTTGTATGTTGTGAGATCATGGATGAACTCAACACCGATTTTACTAGAGAAAGTGGTTGTAATTAATAATAATTGCCTGTGAGAAATGGGGATGGAGTGGTGGCAGCCATTATTGCATTGGATGACTTCATATTCAGTTTCTTCAATGTCAGAATTCGCAAAAAATCATGTTACTTGTATTGTATTTTGCTAACGATCTTAAATAATATTAAAAGATAAATATAACATATAATAATTATTTTTTATTATTTTATTAATTATAAATATTATAATAATTTAATTTTATTTAATAAATTAATAAAATTTTAATTATGATATCTTAATATAATAATATAAATTTTTATCTAATTTAATAATAAATTATTAATTACAGGATAATAACTGGAAACCTTTTATGGTATTGTTTACTTATTTTGCTACTATTTACACACTGTTTATTACCCCTTGTAAGTATTTGTAGATATTAGACGGGCAGTGGATTTTGACAATAAATATTCAATCAGTTGGATGATATTTTCATTAGTAAGATATTACTATACATAGTAATATTTATTATATACATAATAGTAATATGTACATATACAGTAATATTTATTATATATATAGTATCTATTTTGGAAAAAAATCATCCAATTATTAACAATGTTTGATTGCTATATATAGTAATATTTATTGCATTTATTGGGTTTTCTAATTTATTGACTTGATATTTGAAAATTCAAATAAAAATTTTAATTTAAATAATGACTTAAAAATTTTTTATCTAATCGATGTTTTAATATTATATTTTATGCAAAAAAAATAAAAGATTTAATTAATTTTATTATATAAATATCTCAATATACCATTTACAATTCATTTTAATAATAAATGTTCAATAGGACTTAAATAAATAATTTATAATTATTAAAATTTGATATAGATAACAATTATGAATCAATAATTAACGATTAAATATTTTAAAAAGGCCAATAAATATGATTTCATTATGCTCAAATATTTATAATTTTTATAAAAAATTATTAAATTAGCATAAATAAAAATAAATAAATATTCCGAATCTTCTTATAATAAACCTCTTATGTTTTTTTATAATAATTTATTATTTATTAAAATTAATAAAATTAAATTATAAAATTATTAAGTAAAACTTGAAATTAATAAATATATTATTTTTATTAATAATAAAAATACAGTAATTATAATACATTTTTATAAATGATAATATAATAAATTTAATCTCAATATAAAAACTAGAGTTTAAAATCAAATTAAAAAAAAAAAAAAAGAAACAACTTGGTTCAATTGTAACTGAATTTACTGAACTTTAACCAGCATTAGGCAAAAGCATGTTAGAAAGATTACCAAATTTATCTAAGAGCCAATTCTCACCGAATCTATCTAGTAAAGTCGGATTTGACACCTTCACTTTTGTACATTCCGTAACAGTTTACATGAGAGGGGAAAGACTAGGATAGAGTTCAACTCCAATTTTCGATTTTGGTACATAGAGTTGTAATGGAGACAAGCCAGAGTCAAATTCGAGCTCAACTTTAAAATTGAAATTCAAGCTCAATAAAGTTTTAATTTTTAAGCTCAAACTCGATTCAATACTCAAATACTTCAACTCAACTTAATTAAGTTCATTTATTTATATATAGTTATTTTTTGTAAATATTGTAAATTGAAATTTTAGTTCGAATAAACTCAATTAAGATTGATCAATTAAACTCGATTAGGATTGATCAATTAAACTCAATTGAGTAATATTATAAATATTACATATTCAATGGATAAACTAATAAAATTATTTAATATGTTTAAACTCGATTAGACTCACAAGTCTCTTGAGTCGAGTATTTTGATACTCATATTCAATTTGCTCGATTACTTTAGTAGCTCGAGCTAAAACTCGGCTTGACTAATCTCAAGTTGATTTTGATTTTTTCTCAAATTAATTTCAAGTAGTTTGCGAACTGTCTCGATTCGTTTATACCCTCTGTATATAGTAACAGTTTCATTACCTAATTGTCATTATTAAAAATATTATCTCCATGCTTGTTGTTGAGTCTCTGCTCCTTTGGTTGCAGTATAGTGCTAAAAGTGGGAATAAAATTATACTGATTTTTTATTTTTAAATTGATCATCAAATTTAAAATTTATATGATAGATTATAGATTGATTATTGATCATAGATGAGAGGCATTTTTTTATTTATGACATAGACTTAACTTGGCCCCTTGACTTTTAAGAAGAAGGGATAAGACCTAAATTTACTTTTTTTCACCAAATTGGCCTAGCTTTCTTAAATCACGATCCAATTAAATCCAAATTTGTTTGAGAACTAGAGAATAACATAAAAAATTAATGTAAGTTAAATAAGACTTGTAAATTCTTGTATAAATATAATGATTAATCTTTACACTTAGCTCTCAAATAAAAAAAAATGAGTTTTTATTATTTTTCTAAGGTCATCTAAGATTTTCATTATATAGAAAAGAGTTAGAAGTAGTCGTTTGTACATTGCAAAAGATTCAAAGTATATTTTTAGAAAACCAGCCATTATTGGATAAAGACCATTCACTAGGCTATTCCTTAGGCTTCCAACTCTACATAGGTCATTATTTAGGTTGCTTAGGCCATTTACTTGTTGAATAGGCTATTTACATAACTCGTTCACTTCACCTCTAAGCTATTCAAATATCTATCTAATTTTTCTTCAAATTTGTTCATATTGAATGAACCTATATAGAATGTGAACAGAGTTGTTCCACTTTTTGAACAAGCTATCCTTATGGCTTTAACAACTTGGTTTGAATGGCTTCTTCCTTGAATAAGCCATTCTCATATCAAATCTTCAACTTTGACACTTAGCTATTTTTCTCTTCCTTTTTTAATGCTTTTGTGGCTCTTCTCTTTTTCTTTTTTTTTTTTTTTTATTATTATTTGCCTTCATTCCTATTTTGCATGGTTCCTTTTCTCACTATTTGAATTCTACTATGGGAGAGCAATATGTCTTCAAAAGCTTTGGCTAATTTAATTACTCTTCTGTAGCTTCCCTTTGACTTTCCTTTAATATATTCTCAACATATTACTATTAAGATACTTGGACCTTATATTTTCAAATCTTTAAGACATCTTGGATGATCATTCTTCTCATAATCGACATTCTCTAATAATAAGTCCTAACTAAATAACAACACTCAAATATAAAAGTTAAAATTTCTCAAGGTTTTATTATCATTCAAAATGTCATTCAATTATATGATTAACTCAATCACATTCTTAGGATTATATGGTCAACAAATCTAATTAAATCTATTAAGGTAGCTTAAAAACAAAATATGGTATGAAGGTAAGGATGACAAGTATTGCTTTAACACTTACCGTCATTGTCAACTTAAATGACTAGAGGAAGTGAACCTTCACTAGGTACAAGGACCTCAACCTAGAGAGGAAATACTCTTTTATTTCCCATAATGAAAATTTTTTTAAAAAAAAAGGGCTCAACTTGTTATATCGAATTGAATTTTTGAGTAATATTTGGATTGAAAAATTTAATGCTTTGATGTGTTTGGACTAAACAACAAATAACCTGCTCCTCAGTCTAAGAAAGATGCAGCTATGCCACCACTATAAGAGAAATAGTCAAATCTTCAGTTAGTTATCATGGTAGAAGAAGGTATAATTTTTAAGGTCACTTAAAGTTTAAGAATTCAAAATTAAGGTCAATAATTTGAATATCATTAATAAGTTAAATACCATCACTAAATGAGATCATTAAAAATTTAAGAATTCAAAATTAACATAAAATTATTGTAAAGAGAATAAATTGACATAAAGAGAATAAATTTCATAAAAAAAAAAAAAAGGAACATGTAACCCTTAAAACATATAATAAAATAAAAATACAAATAAATATTTTATTTATATCCACTAAAATATAGAAATAATATATCAAATATCTAAATCTATAATTCCGGTCAAATCTAAGATTATTTATTAAAAATAAAATGAAAATAAAATAAATCAAGTATTTAAATTTATAGATCTAATTATGCATAAAAATTTTTTTAAAAAAAAAAGGGAAAGGAAGCATTGCCAGCTTAAGGTAATGACAATAATAGCTCAAAAAAAAAAAAAAAAAAAGAAGAAGAAACAAGTTATAGAAAATTCAAGAAATTGAGAAAAGTGAAGCTATTACAACGTCCTGTTTGTTTAAAAAACAAAAGTATGTTAAATTGACATGTAAAATTGTAGATGAAATTGATATGGAGGCCATTGATTATAAGTTATTTAATTTATCCAAAATGTAGCTGAGTAGTTATCTATTTCCTTTTCAACTATGAAATGACATAGGCCTATTCAAATTAATACTTGCACTTCACGTGAAGAACAAAATCAATGAATTTCTCAAATAAAAAAATAACAAAATAAATAAAATATAAAATTCTTTTTATGTACAAATGATATAAAATGAATTTTCTACTTGATATCAAAATATACTTGTTGAATTTTTGGGTTAAGACTCGCCCATAGTTGAAGTCCAACTTGTTACAGATATCCATTTGTTTTACTTTGTATTTATCTCATTTATTTTATATTTATTTTATTTAATTGTATTTATCTCTTATCTCATTTATTTTGTATTTATCTCTTATCTCATTTACTTTATATTTATTTGTATTTATCTCTTATTTCATTTACTTTGTATTTATCACATCACATGTACTCTTATGTATAAATAGGCAAATTGTCTTCAGTAATAAATAACAAATTCATTATTCTCTACATAGTATTAGAGCCTTAACATGACTTCTTCTTCTACTTTCAATTCATCCACCACCACCTCTCATACATTCTCTATCAAACTTACAAGCGAGAATTATCTTGTTTGGAAAACCCAATTTCTTCCCTTACTTAATTATCAAAACCTGATGGGATTTGTTGATGGAACAACTCCTAAACTTGCCCCCACCATAACCAATCCTGAAAACTCTTCTGAAACATTCGCTAATCCTGCATATCAGCAGTGGTTTCAGAAGGACCAAATGTTTTTTTGTTGATTGCTTTCTTCTCTATCAGAGGAGATTTATCCCTATATCATTGGTATGACATCCTCTCAGGAGATTTGGTTTGCACTCGCCAGTACCTTTGGCACCATCTCTCACAATCACTAGCTTTAGCTCCACATTGAGTTGTAAGAACTCAAGAAAAATGATTTGATCGTGTCTCAGTATCTTCAACATGCCAAATCGCTTGGTGATGAATTAGTTGTCGTTGGATATACCCTGTCTACTTCTTATTTTAATGTTGTGGTGTATCGTAATATTGGTAGTATCACAATATTATAATTGCTTTAAATCTCCGACCTTATCCAGTTTCTTTCAATGAGCTTCATAGTCACCTATTGGCCCATGAAATTCTCCTTGTTGCCAACATTGTTACCCGCCAAACAACATCCTCTCCTAACTTTTCACCAATGCCTTTTGACAAACCCAATCCTTCTCACCCACCAAACCACAAAAGAGGTCCATGCCAAATTTGTAATCTCACTGACACCACTAAAGTCTTTATTCTTATGTATGTTGACGTTATTTTAATCATAGGTTCCTCTACTACAACAATTCAGTATGTGATTCAATCTTTATAATCTGAATTTTCTGTTAAAGACTTAGGTGATTTATCCTATTTTCTTAGCATGAAAGTTATTCACACTTCATTTGATTTGATTATCAATCAGTAAAAATACTTGTAAGATCTTCTTTTGCGCATGGATATGTCTAATGCTAAGGGATGTGTCATGCCAATTGGCACAACTCCACCTCTTACTAAAAATGTTAGCATGCCACTTGAAGATGGTACCCAATATCATCAAACTATTGGTGCCCTCCAATATGCCAAGTTAAGCCGTCCAGACATTGCATTTACCATGAACAAATTATGTCAATACATGCATTGCCTCACTGATGTGCATTGGAAAGCATTAAAGCGTGTCCTGCGTTACTTGTCAGACACAATCTCCTATTGTTTGTCCTTTTTACAAGATTCTCCTTGTTTTATTCAATGTTTTACTGATAGTGACTGGGGTGGCTGTAATAATGATCGTCGATCAACTAATGGTTTTGTTATATATCTTGGTTCTAACTTGGTGTCTTGGGTGTCCAAGAAACAACCCATAGTTGCCCGTTCTTCAACCGAAAGCGAATACAAGTCTTTGGCTAATGGCACAGCAGAGGTGATTTGGATAGAATCTTTGCTTTCAAGAGTTGGGGCTTTCCTCTTCTACACCGCTTACCCTTTGTTGTGACAATATAGGCATCATTTATCTTGCCTCCAATCCTGTGTTTCATGCTCAAACGAAATACATTGAGCTTGACTACCACTTTGTGCGTGAACGTGTTGCAACGAGTCAACTTCGAATCCGATTCATTGGCACTGAAGACCAAGTTGTTGACATACTCACCAAGCATATGTCTACTGCTTGGTTTCTATTTTTGTGCAACAAGTTTCGCTTGATCCCTCGCTCGCCTTTGGCTTAAAGGGGGGTGTTACGAATATCTGTTTATTTTGCTTTGTATATATCTCATTTACTTTATATTTATCTCTTATTCAATTTACTATGTATTTATTTATATTTATCTCTTATCTCATTTACTTTGTATTTATCCTTATCCCATTTACTTTGTATTTATCTTTTATCCTATTTACTTTATATTTATTTGTATTTATCTCTTATCTCATTTACTTTATATTTATTTGTATTTATTCTTATCTCATTTACTTTGTATTTATCACATCGCATGTACTTATATGTATAAATAAATAAATTGTCTTTAGTAATAAATAACAAATTCATTATTTACACAACTCATTTAGACTCAGTAAATTGTCCAAAACAGTTATTTAATCCAAAAAAAAAAAATCACTAAGAGAAGTTTACATAAAATAGAATATCACATACAAGAAATGCCTCTCAAGAGTTTTTGTAGAACAACTCTATAAAAACAACACAATACTCTACAATATATGAGATTGAATTTAAACTATGAAAAACAAAAGGAATTTTCATCGTAATTTTTCCTCGATCAATAATACAAACATTTAATTATTTTCACGCTACAACAAGTAAATATTGAATTATTTGTTATTATAATTAATTCACATTTATTTATTTTTTCATGGATGCTATGGATTTGGATAAAAATTTTATAGCATCTAACTGACCTGATTTTAGACAATTTAAGCTTGATCAATTATCTTATTTAATTAAAAAGAGTTATAATTAATAATAAGTAATAACTATAAATTATAAATAATAATTTTATCAACAAATTATGTTGTTCCATTTCACCTTCTTCACAAGGGGAATTTTTCCTTCGTCCTCATTTCTGCGGAGATTCCCAGCAATATATATTTTTATTTGTTTATTATTTTTAAATATTTTTTAAAAAATATAATTTATTAAATTATAAAATGAAAATATTTTATGCTATAACAAACAAATATACAAAAATATATTATTATACACATAAAAATTTATATATACATCTAATACATATAAAATATATATCTAATAAATATAAAAATATATTTAATTTTTCGAGTTTCTATGGAATCCAGTTTGGGGGTTTTCGTGGGACCTGTTGGGGCATGGGTGGAGATAAAGGGTGTAGATTCTCCACCCTGTTGGGACAGATCTCTGTGAGAGTAAAGAATTTACGCTCTATTGTCATACCTAAAAATAAATCATCCGAGACAAAGAAAAGAATTTAATTATATTAATATAATTTATTCACTTTAGTTATATAATCATTTTATTTAAAAAAATCAAAATTAATAAAATTATAAATAAAATTTAATTTTCTTGTCAAATCATTTTTTATAGAATAAAAAGAATTGAATTCCTTTAAATATATAGTTTTTTTAAAATAAGAGAATCATTAAAATATAATTTATTTTTTTGAATCTTTTTAAAATTTAAATTTTCATATAGAGCTTTAGAATATATATATATATATATATATATATATATATATATATATATATATATATATATATATATATATATATAAATCATTACTGTAATTTTTACCCATAAATAATTACTGCATTTTCAACTTTTAAATTAAAAATCTAATAGTTCTAATCATTCTAATTTATAATTAATATTTATACTGAAAATTATAAATATTTATTATTCAGTTATAAAAATAGTAATCATTCATAAAAACGTAACTATTGAAAACTTATATATATATATATATATATATATATATATATTGTAAGTCATTCTTCATTTGGTAAATTAGAAATAATTACTTAAGAAATTAAGCTAATTGATTTAAAAGCAGCCCAGCATCTTTGTTACTGTAAAAACAAGTATGCGTAAACAATGACAACGGTTAGGAAAATGGTTAAATATGTTTTTTGTAATTATATATGATAATATTATATTTTTAAAATTATTTTTTAAAAAAATTTAAATAAAAATATTTTTCAACTGCTAAATATGAATTTTCAGATTTGATATCACATGCATTAGAAATCAAATATACCATAACAAATTCTAGGTTTACCTGCATTCATAGTATAGTAAATTTATAAAATAATAATAATAAATTAAGATAAAATTATATGAGTATTTTTATATTTAAAAATATAAAATAACAAAAATATACTTTTATATTACTATGCTATTGACTTCGTTTATGAGAATTTATTTTTACTTATCACTAAATTATGTGATTTACTTTAAAAATTATGATCACTAATCATTAATTAATAAATTAAACCTACAATTACTACTAACAATTATCAGAATTTGATATTTATATTTTTTATAGTATAAAATATACATTCCGCTATAGACAAATTAGAAATAATCAATTAAAAAATTAAGCAAATTACTTTATCAGATGTAGAGTATCTTTGCATATATTAAAAACAAACAAAACATATGAAGAAACAATGAATATGACTTGAGATTCTGAAAAAAAAAAAAGGAATATGACTTGAGATTTGATGATAGTAAAGATTAAAAAGCTGTTACCCCAACTTATTATGATTTGAGTTGATCATATTAATTTGTATATTTATTAATTAAATTAATTTTAAAATTTAATAATAATCAATCAATATATATAATTAATTTCAGTCTCATAATTAGTTTGAATAATTATTTGCATTTGTCAAATAATTGTGTATACAAATGTCATTATTTTATATTATGTTGCAAAAAATAATATATTAAAAAATTTTAAATAGAAAATTTTAAAAAATTAATTGCATATAAAAAGATTTTTTGAATAAAAAATTAAAAAATTTAAAAAGTAAAAATTCTAAAAAATTTTCAAATATAAAATTGGAGAAATCTAAAAAATAAAAATTTTAAACAACTTTTAAACAAAAAATTAGAAAAAATTTTTTAAAAAATAATATTAAGCAAGAAGCTAAAATTTAAAATTTCAAGTATATAAAAACTAGAAAGCAATATAATAGATTGTTAGAAATTACTTCGTACAAATTTAATAAATTTTTTCTTAAAACTATACTATACAAAATCAAAAATATGAATCAATAGATAATGTTTGGTTATAATTATCTCATATATGTTTATATAATTTGTAATTATCTATTAATTTTATTTTTGATTATGAATTACTTAATGTTATTTATTTGATTGATTATCAGAAATTAGTTTACTCAAATTTAATAAATTTTCTCTTAAAATTGTACTGCCTAAAATTAAATATATGAATCAATAGACAATCATTTTATTATAAATATCTCTTTACATAGTTATAAATTTTGAAAATTTTATGTTCTTATTTTATTTACTTGATAATAATTTTTAATAAAATAATAATTAATCATTTATTTATTTAATAAAGTAAATATTAAATTTATTTAAAATTTATTATTATAATTATCCCACGCAACTCACAGGTTTACAACTAGTATATATTATTAATTCCAATCTCAAAATTAGTATTAAAAAATTATTTGTCATTTGTCAAACAATTGTATATAACATTGTCACGTGTCACTATTTTACATTACGTTATAAAAACTTCTCTATAAAAAAATATCTAAGTAAGAAATTAGAAAATTCAATTGTCATAATAAAAATACTTTCTAAATTAGAAATAAAAAATCTAAAAGCTAAAAATTCTAAATAGGAAGTCAATATTATAGAAAAAATGAAAATTTTAAACTACTTCTAAATAAGAAATTTAAAATATAAAAAGTTAAAATTTTAAATAAAAAGTTAAAATTTAAATTAATTCAGTTGATTATTTAAAATTTTAAGTATCTATGGGCCAAAAATAATGTAATAGATTGTTAATGATTATTTTATTCAAGTTTTATAAATTTTCACTTATGATACACAAAATTAAATGTATGAATTAACATATAATATTTCATTACAATTGCCTCAAGTGTGTGTGTGTGTGTATATATATATATATATATATAATTATCTGTTAATTTTATTTTTTATTATTGAAATAATTGATATTATTTATTTGATTGATTTTTATGAATTATTTTAGTCAAATTTAATAAAATTCCTTTTAAAATTATCACATATATCAAAAATATAAATTAATAGATAATTATTTATTACAACTAACTTTTTATACAATTATAAATTTTGTTTTATTATTTTATTTACTTAATAATAATTTTTATAAAATAATAATTAAAATTTAATTATTATTTATATATTAACTTTAATTATTTAATTAATTTAAATAAAATATACTAAATTTATTATTATAATTATATTTTGCAAAACATGATTTTATGACTATTAATAATGTACAATAATCGGAACGACACGTCATTTTGTTACTTTGTCCAGTGTCTCTCCCCGATCTCTTGGTAATGCGAGGGGTAAGAAAAAATAGAATCAAATTAAAAAATTGATCAAATTGAATTAATTTGATTTGATTTGATTTAATTTAATTTTTAATAAAATTATTTTAATTTTAATTTTAATTTTAAAAAATTTTGATTTTCAATTTTTTGATTTAATTTTTTAGTTAAAATAAAAAATTAAAATTATTAATAAATTGAACTAAATTTAAAAAATATATAATTTAACCAAATTAAATTGAATTGAATCAAATTTTTATAAATTTAGTTCAATTCAATTTAATTTGTAGATATATAAATTTTGATCTAATCGATTTAATTAATTTAATTTTCTAAAAATTTTAATTTATTTCGATTTTAAATATCTAAAATTTGATTTATTTGATATTAATAAAAAATTAAATCAAATTAATTCAACTCACTGTTTGTATGCCTAGTTAACGTAACTCCAACTTTATTGACCGTGACGTAATGTCTGTCCCATTTTACTTGATCAACAAGGGTCAACTTAACCGATCTCTATCTCATCTAGTCCAAGCGACCCTTCGTTATTTCTCCCTCATCTAATGCTGTCATGGGCAAATGTAACAGTACTGGTAGGAGTTGTGCCGAAGCCGCGTTAGACTTTTCCCCGACTCAGCTCAGTGGGTTTGGGCCCCACGTCCATCACTGACGCGTGTCCACCATACAACAAAGTGGCACGTGGTGCCGACTCACCTTCATTCTCTTTCAGCGCCTCGCCCACTAAATGCCAATCGCTCTCCTTTCCGCGTGCTTCATTTTTTTTGCCTGCTTGCACGTGATTTATTTTGGGGCATTTGAAAGTAAAATTATCAATCAAATTAATTATTTACACTATAATATTTATTAATCAAATTATATATTTTTAGACAAATCGAATTAATTGATTTCAATAGTTTGGACTTTATATCTTAAGCCTATTTAATTTAAAAGTAAAATTATCTTACATCATGAATTTTGTAAATAATTCTATAAAGTATTACAATTTTGATTTATATATTACTATAAAACGATATATATATATATATATATAATTAAATTCACTTTTGACAATTTATGAAAAATAAATCTGCAAGTACATCACTAATTCAATTTTCAAAAAGTTTCAAATTAAATCCAATCATACTTTTTCTAAAAGCAATGAGTTAGTTTAGCTTAAATTAATTTAGATGATTTTTTAAAATGTTTATTCAGTTTATTTTGCCTTATGTATATATAGTATTTTTGCGTGATTTATCATTTTTCAAATTCTAATAAAGATTTTTCTTTCCTCTCTCGTATCTTGTTTTAATATCAATTTAGGTTACTATCAATTTTTTTTTTTTATTAAAAGTGATTCCTTTTCACTTTATTTTTTTATTTTTCTTAAATAAATTCAAATACGGTTAGATTAAAAAATATTAAAACTTCACATCTGATTAATTTGTGTTATTTTTATACAAATTTGTTAGTATTAATGTATTTTTATTATTTTATTTTATGAATTAATGGATCATCTTTTATGTATGTATATTTTTTTTTATGAAGAATTTCATATTTCTATGAATTTTTTAGAGTTCTAGAAATACAATTCAAGATAGTGAATTTTAACTTTTTTCAGATATTTCACATCATCGAACTAGTTGAAAGACATTAGAGTCAAACTTTTGTTAATAAATTATGAAATAAATTACATTGCTTTGGCAACTCAATTAGAGAATATTGAATAAAGTTTCATTGTTTAAAAAAATTATGAATTTTTATACTTTAATCTATTGATAAATGTACACTCTTTATTTATAAATAATTTATAAACAAATGATTCATTTTGTTTTCTAAAAAATTCTAAATAAAGATTAATAACTAAAATTCTAATACAAATAACACGTTTCTTGCAAAAATTAAACAAATGCATTATAAAGGATTTTTTAGCATTGGGTCCTAATATTTTGTTTATGAGATTTGAAATTTAACATTGATTTCTAATCAGTCTCATCAATACTATTATGTCAAGGCACCAATTTAATTAATATTACAAGTTGAATTTTGATGTGCTTTTTTTAAAAAAAAATTATTAAGAGTTCAAACCATAGTAAAAGCGTTGAATCTAATACTTATATCAACATTATGTACATCGCCATTTTAAATAAATTTAAATGTAACTTATAATTATTTATAAAATCATTATAATTTGATTAAAATCTACTAATATGGACTAAATATGGCATAAACAGTTTTTTCTTGTTGTTAAAAAATTTTGGATTATATTAAATTCCGTTTAATTTGATTGTTTTAAGCACCTGTTGTATTAGGTTGGTTAAACCTATAACATAAGTTTTTTTTTATCTTGACAATGAAGATTGATCAATTCTAATCTTTTAATTAAGTGTTGTTTTGCAGTACATAAGATTTATCTTCATTGGAAGTTGGATGGAAATCAAAATCTTCATCTTTTAGAGGAACATCCAAAATCACAGTCGGTATCCCCAAAATCACGACCACAAATTTGCTATTAGGATGGATGGAGATAGAGCAGAAGAATTCACGAGTGAATTCGCAATAACGACTCAACCGAAGGAGCTTTAGTTGATTCATAGAAGAATTTGCAGTGGCTTTAGCGTTAGAGGTCGCAATCGCGAATTTCATAGTGACAAATGAAGGAACTAAAGCCACAGCCACAACACGTCAAGTGTCCAAGGCAACCGTTAGAAATTAAAAATGGTGAAGGTGAAGATTTGGTCATGACTGCGACTCAAAAAGTTGGAGTTTACTCACTAATAGAAGAATTTGCGGCCTCAGTCGTGCCTAAAACAAAGCTACCTTGCGACCGTGACTTTTAAGTAGTTAGTTGAACACAACAACTATACTTCTTGGACAACCAATAGATGAAAGACATATGGACTAGCTATTAAACACAGAATGAGGTTCTTTGCTGCGATTTTTGGCTCCTCAGTTCAAATTGAAAATTCGCGACTGCTATTTTCGTCTGACAAACATTTAATACAAAATCTATCTAGCACAACTTAGAGATTTAGGGATAGTTTTTGAGCAACGTCTATTTGGTGGATGTGAGCTATAAATATTCCATCAAACTGATGTAAATGCAAGAGAATTCAATTAATTGTAACCAAAATCTTGTCAATTTACTGCTCATTCTTTTATTCTTTTTTATGTATTGTTGATTGTTTGGTGTGAGCAATAAACACATTTGTAAGTAGGTTGAGAGTTAGCCTAAATTCTAAAACTCTTATAAGAGATTGAAGTGTGAGTCTATCCAAAACACTTATAAAAGGTTTTTGTGTGAGTCTAAAAACACAAGGTGTAAAGGTTTTGTGTGAGCCAAAATACACAAGTCGTACAAGTTGGGTGTGAGCTTGAAAACACTAAGTTAGTTGAGTAAAATACCCAATTATGAAGAATTGGAGAATGGATGAAGGGTTTGTTAACACTCGAATTACTATAAACTTCTTGTGTTGATTCTTCTCTTCTACATCTTAACTTCTTAAACACCTTATCATTCTCTTTCAATTTTTAATCAACCACCAATTCAATAAAATTTCATCTACACTCTTTCACAGTTTTTTTTTTCTTTTTTTTAATTGGTTCGTTATATGTGTTTAGCATTTACACATTTCATTAATATAAGAATAATAATTTGTCTCAAGAAAATATAAGAATAATAAAAATATTTAAAATAATTACTAACATAATTAGGCACCCTTATTTAATAATAATATCAATTTATAATTTGCACATTGCACCAGTGCAATGTGCAAATTATAAATTGATATTAAGAGGGTATTTTTTTTTTTAACGAATAGAATTATGATGTTAAACTATCTAATTGAAAATAATTAAAATAAAAAGTATTTAAAATTATAAAATATATAATTTAAAAAAAAGGAATGCTAAAAGATAGTTTCTTTATATTATTTATTTTAAAATAAATATTATTTTTAATTATATATTTTATAATAAATACTTAATTTTATTAATATTTATAAACATATTTTAAATAATATGTTAAATTCTAGTAGAGTAATGTATAGATTATTGATAAATATCATTGTTGAATGGGAATACCAAAATATGCTAGTAATTTTTAAATAAATTTTTTATTATTTTCATATTTAACGAAATGTGAAAGTGTGTGAACACTTACGACGAGTCAATTGAAAAAGAAAATAAGAATATGAAAATGGAATTTTATGCCTCAGTGATTTGACCACATAATCCATTTCATTTAGTGGGGGTAATTTGAGAGGGCACTTTTAGGCAATTAGAGTTGTAATGTTAGGTTATCTAATAAAAAAATAATTATAAATTAAAATTATTAAAAATATATGAAATAGATAGTTGAAAAAGTA
Organism: Omphalea diandra; assembly: GCA_949677035.1. Taxonomy (NCBI): domain Eukaryota; kingdom Viridiplantae; phylum Streptophyta; class Magnoliopsida; order Malpighiales; family Euphorbiaceae; genus Omphalea; species Omphalea diandra. The sequence continues at coordinate 1,548 of CATIWR010089336.1, read as the reverse complement.
AGATTAAAATAATTATAAATACTTATTTACTTAATTATATATTTTACAATAAATATTTTAATTTTATTTATATATATATATATGTATGTATTTTACATAATATATTAAATTATAGTAGCGTAATATAAAAAAATATAGATTAATATATTTTAATTATTCTTGCAAGTGAGAAATCAAAGTGGGGAAGACATAGGAGGACGCATAGAGATGAAATTTTATGCGTCAGTCATTGGACCACATAATCCAACCCATATTAGATGGTTTAGTGGGGAAATTTTGAAAGTGCACTTTTGAGGCAATCAATTTCGATAGCCCCCACCGACTAAAGTAGGAGAAAGGAATTTGTCTAGTAAAAGTCACTTCATTCTCTTCATATCCCATATCTACTGTTTCAACAGCTCTTTTATTTATTACGACACCATTCAGGAATCAAATACTGAATTAGATTTATTCGACTGTTCAAAAAATAGATTTATTCCGATTGATTTCTTAGAAATTATGATATCAGTGGATCTCAAATGTACAATTGGATCTTTTTTTCTTTTTTTTTTTTTAAATTTTTTATATTGCAGCGGGAGAGGCAATTAAATTTGCAATTTAGAAATGAGAGAAGGATATATGAAATAGTGAGATTAAAAACTATTGATGTTCAAATATTTGATGTAGGCAAATTTAAGGTAATGGATAATTTTTATCTATAAAAGTTTACAATACCTATTCTATCCGTCCCATTTTGATAATCATTTTTTTCTTTTTTGATTATCTCAAATTATAATTCACTTTTTGTTATTAATTTAAGTGGTAGTTATCTATAATATTCTTATTTAATAACTATATAAATATTCACATATAATAATAGTCTATTTTTTACTTTGAAATTAGTATATTATTTAATAAATATGATATTTTCAAAGCATGCAACGCATTTTGATTTTGATTTTGAAAAGAAGTTTTATAGAATTACTATATGTGTATAATTTTTTTAATTATTGTGAATTAGCATTAATAAAGTTTTTAGTGGGTATAGTTTACTAAAAGAAATTAATTAGGTTAGTTTATGAAGAAAGTGTTAAAAAGTAAGATTATCAAGTAAAATTATTCAAAGTGCATTATCAAAATTGGATGAAAAGAGTATGAATTATTTAAGTTTTAACAATTAACTCTAACCCTTTATTTGGAAATGAAAGAAAATGAGAGGGGAGAATCAGGAGGGAGAGAAAAGTGTGGGAGAAACTAATTTTTCTCATGTTTGAGAGAGAGAGAGAGAGAGAGAGGGAAGGGGGCAGAAAATGAAATGAAATTGAGTCACTTGGGCTCACTAATTTTAATCACCCAAAATGAGATGAAAGTGAAATGAAAGGAGTTATTTTAACATATGCCCTTAAATTATTTGTTAACAATTGAAATTTTAAATTTATACGGATAAAGTTATATTTCTTTTCTGAGAACAATAAAATTATAATTGAATCTTTTATATATATATATATATATATATATATATATATATATATATATATATATATATATATAGATAGTGTGTGTGTGTTG
>CATIWR010089305.1:0-42791 GCA_949677035.1 Omphalea diandra | reverse complement strand
TTTTTTTATATGATCTTAACTTTTTATTTGGAATTTTATTATTTAAATTTTTAATTTTTAATTTAAAAATTATGTTGTAGTTATTTTTATAATTTCTATGTATAATTGTTTTTTGATATAGTAGTTTTCTATAGAATAATATAAAAAAATAACACGTGATTATAGTATAACAATTTTTTGATAAATAATAAGTAATTATTTAAAATTGATTCTCAAAATTTTTAATTTTTAAGTTTTTCTAATTTTATGTTTAAAAATTATTTAAAATTTTTCTAGTTTCCTCTTCATAATTATTTTATATGATTATAGTTTTCTGTTTAGTATTTTTACTGTTTAGGTCTTATCAATTTTATGTTTAAAAGGATTTTTTATATGACAGTTAATTTGTTTGTTTTTTATTTAGAAATTTGTTTGATATTATAATTTTCTATAATATAATCTAAAATAATGACACATGATTATATTATATATAATTACTTGATAAATAATAAATAATTATTTAAAATTAATTTTGTGATTAAAATTAATAATATATAAGGATGATAATAAACATATCTAATCAATATATATTATTAATTCCAATTTCAAAGTTAATTCTAAATAATTACTTGTCATTTGATGAATAATTATATATAATATTATCACATATCATTATTTTATATTGCGTAATAAAAAATTACCATATTAAAAAATTTTAAATAAGAAATTAGAAAACTTGATTGGCATATAAAAATGTTTTTATGAATAAGAAATTAAAAAAATCAAAACAATAAAATTCTAACCCATAAAACTAAAATCATATAAAAGAAAATTTTGAACAGAAAATTAAAAAATCGAAAAAGTAAAAATTTTAAACAATTTCTAAGTATAAAATTAAAAAAATCTAAAAAGTAAATATTTATTTAAATAGAAAACTAAAATTAAAATTAATTCCATTTATCATTCAAAATTTTGAATTATATAAGAGTTAACAACAATATAACAAATTGTTAGGAATTATTTTATTTAAATTTAATAATTTTTTTAAAAAATATACTGTAAAAAGTTGAAAATATAAATTAATAAAAAATTCTTTATTATAATATCTTGCATATATAATTTATAATTATTTATTAAGTTTATTTTTAATTATGAAATATTTATATTTTTTATTTGATTGATTATTATGAATTCACTTTATCCAAATTTAATAAGTTTTTTAAAAAATTATACTATATAAAATTAAAAGTACAAATTAATAGACAATTATTTATTACAATTACTTCCACGTATAATTATAAATTATAAATTTTTATTTTATTTATTTGATAAATAACTTTTACAAAATAATAATAATATATTTATTTATTAAAATAAAAATATTAAATTTATTTAAAATTTATTATTATAATATTGTACTTTTAGTTGACGTTACAAGAGCAGCCCTGAACTCAAGTTATAGGAATCAATCTGAAGTCTTGTTGTACGCACTGTTGCAACAAATTATTAGCTACTCCGACATAGTAGTTAGTAATAAACTGAGCGGACATTCGCACTTAGTGGCTAATTAAGGACTATTTTTGCTGTTTATGCATTCTTGAATTTTAAAGCTAAAAAGTGATGGTTGAACCCTGTACTTATATAAAAAGAAAAAACAAATATGCAGTGTTTTGAAAATGGGATGATCCTATTAAATTAAAAATTGTATTATTAATCGATTTGACTAATTTTAAATTATTATAAATATATTTTTATTTTTAAAATATTTTCTTATTTTAAAATTATTTTAATAATATTTTTATATTTTATTTAGTATTAAACTAATTAAATTAGCTGCCTAAAAATTGACTAACAAACCTATCCATTAGCTGATTCGACAATACAACTATACAAATGTAATGTAGCGCAAAAAATGAAACATGGGTGATCTAAGCCCTCGACTTCAATCTTCAAACTCGAAAGAAAACAAAAGAGCAAAAGAGAGTTTATTCAAAGAAAGCGACGGAAGTTAGTGGCCACGTCGGATTCGTCCATAGTCAAAAAGATTTATATTCGCCCTTTCTCCTCAACAATTGTCGCCAGGTTGCCACCGTTACTTTGATGTTTCATATAATTGATAAATAATAAAAATAAGTATAATCTTAATCAGTTGTGATTTTTACTATTATTTTTAAAATTTTTTAAATTAATACAGTAATAATTAAAAATTCAAATTATTCTTTATTATTATTTTGAAAATTTTATTATTCAATTACTAATTATAAATTATAACATTTGAATTAATTATATAAAAATATTTATATAGAAAACAATTTAATTGCTATATATATATATATATATATATATTAACATTAATAAAAAATAATTCTTAAAATTTCATAAATATAAATTAATAATTATAATATTTTAAATTTTAAAATGATATTTTATAAAATACGTGAAAAATATACTTATTTTATTATATTTGAATTTATTTGATACAATATATAAAATGTTAATAATATATTATTATTAATTAATTTGCAGCCCTGTTATTCAATGCAACAATGATAATTTCACGACCAAGTTAAGGGCAGTTGCCATTCATTGTATATTATCGTCCAACTTCCTAAATTTCTGTGCAGTTGTATGATGACTGTTGCTCTCGTACACTTTAACAAGTGAACATATTGCCTTGGATATCACCTGTTTCTTCTGGTTTCCACTGAAGTTTTCAGCCCCAGTCCTACTGCTTGTCTCTCCTAGTGTGGAGCATAGACCCTTCAACCACCGCTCCAGAAATGGAGATTTCTGTGCAAGACAAAAGAGATGACTAAGTATGCATTCGAATAAGTTTTTCAAATGAGAAGTCTTCAAATGGTGCCGGCAAAATTCAAATTTGTTTTCATTTCAAGTGACTTTCGATCCTCATGGTTTCTAAAAGAAATACCAAATCAAACAAGGTAAACTGTTCCTCCGTTTATAGGATTAGTAAACAAGACCATTCTTTGATAAGATAGATAGCAAGTCCTGTTGGAAACAAAAACGAAAGAAAAAGAAAATGAAGAGAGAGAGAGAGAGCGAGAGGGCAGGGAAATCAACGCACATAAACCCACCATTCACTTTCCAATGCAATTCACTGGTGTAAATGTTAATTGGAATTTCCATGGCAATCAAATAAGATAAACTATTATAGATTGGAATTGCCATGGTAATAAAATAATTTTATATAATAACTTTTGCATTGAAAAATATACAATAGTTGGGTCAAATCTTTCGAGTTATAGATTCATGGTTAGAAGAAAATTTTATAATGGCTGCAGAACAAAAGATTGAAGTGTCATTTTGACTATTAATAGACTAGATGTATTATTTTCATTTTTCAGCCATGATCACTTCTTTTTTTTTTTTTTTCTTTCTTCTACAATATAATTTTACTTAGTAATTAACTTAGCTTTATTAGAGAGTAGTTAATTTGCAAAGTTTACTGATTTTTTTTATTGTATAAAAACTGGTAATTCATTATGATGCGATGCAGAAAGGGTAAATTGCATGCATTACATTTCGATATTTATTTGTTCTTGCCTAAAAGATTAAAAAACAAAAAAGTCAAGTTCTTAATGCAAATTTCATAACTGTAACTACTATATTTAAAAAAGATCAATATCAATGAACAGAACTAGTTGTAAACATGAAATGCTTACCTTCACTAGGAAATCTTTCAAAGGTTGAGGGTCAGCGCTCGATGTAAGACCAAGAACATGCAAAGTGGTTGACGTTAGCTGTGATAGTCAAGGGACAAAGAAGTACAAGGTCAACTTATGTAGAAGAGCCTTGATCTCCAACACAAGAAAGTATAAATCAAGACCTCCAACAGGGACTGTCCATCAATTTAAATGCATGAAATAAAAGAAAGGCTTTTTTTCCATAAAAGAAAAATTAAAAATAAAAGTTCAGTGGGATTACTTCTCAGATAATTACAATTTAGGGAAAATGTCTGCAATATAGAGAAATGATGATTAAGCATAAGCTATCAGATAAAGATACAGGAGCTTGACCTGCTTATCAAGCGCAAGCTTGTATCTGAAACTTGATGGTGCTGATATCTGGTCTGAACCTAGATTTTCAAGTATATGCTCCACACCTTGGACAACATCCGAGAAGGATTTACCATAGCCTGCATTAATAAATAGAACACAGTAAAAGTTGAATGATGAATCAATTTGGCATGATTCAGCAGGAAAAGACTCCATCACATAAAATGTTTCAAGTAATTCCGAGGGTTGAATGTTTTAGGTAATTACAAATTTACAACCCTCAATACATTGAGAAGTTCATTAAAGCTCAAAATGTTATTATTCTGTGACCAAAGTAGACAAGTCATGATTATCTTCATTGTGAAAACTGAAGGGGGATAAAGCCAGCAACACACCAAGTGCTGAGGTCGGCACAGCCAAAGCAGCAGCAGCTTGTATCCTGATCTTAAAGTTTGAAGAATCACGCAGTAGCAATAGAAGAATACTAAAAACAGAAGGAGCCCTGACAAAAAAATACATGCACACCATTTAATCTAGAAGTTGAAATTAAGAATGTACTTCAAAAGATAAGGAGAATGATTTGCATAAGGCAAACAAATCTTCTGAAATGCAGCACCTTTGTGCTGCGCAGATAAATGAATATGTGACTAAAATATAAATCACGAGTTTGTATATAGTTTATGTATTTCCCAGCATACCAAAGCAACAAAGAGATATAATTTGTAACTTAAAAACAAAATGGAGCTATTCTCTTAAAAATTGAGGAAGGATGTTAGTTATTTGGTAACAGTTTGTCAGAATAGTTGTTCCTTCTGTCACTTTGAGTTTGTTGGAGTGGTTATACCTCTGCTGTTTTTGCTCTACAAGAATAGCTATTAAGTAGCAAGTACTGAATTGCATCACGAGTGACAACAAATAAAATAAACTTCTATTCCTTCTCAGAAACTCTTCTCTTTATTTTTCCTGCTCTCATTCTTTCCCTCTCTTCTTCCAATTTCTTCTCAATTTTCTCCCTTCTCACTCTATTTCTTAGCTTCCATACAATACAAAATAGGCCTGTCATCATAGGTGCTAAAAGAATGCAACTGATATTAGTTCACAATCATATAAGAAGAGATGACGAATAAGGATCTATGACATATACAGTGTTTCTAGTTACCTATGCAGATCTAGAAATTGAGAAATAAACTATGAAAGACAAAACCATCTTTCAGTACGACCTTACCAATCTGTATCTTGCAGAGTTATTGTCTCGTTCAAGAATAGGTTGCCCAGCGCATGACAAACATTCCATTGGACCTATAAAATGCATAATAATACTTCACTAGAGCTCGAGATAGAACTAACATTCATTGAAAATGCCAAAGTCCAGTTAAATGACTTTTTCACAAAAATTAAGTGAAATTTACCTTAACATTCCCAGTTGTAACACAAGAAAGGAATGCTTGAACCATTCTCTCCAGCAAATGTGGATCTACTGATGAACTTTGATGAGAAGAATTTGGTTTGTATCCTTTACCACGTTGAAAATTACAGCTTTCAGGCAACATCCTTCTGTTATTTGTTAAGTCCAGAGAATCCACAGGCTCGCTATGCGCACCAGAAGTGTATCTGACAAATCTTGAAAGATTTCCTAGAGCCCTCACAGCATTTGATTTAATCTGATGATAAGAAAAAGTGGACACTCACTAGAGATCTGAAACTAAGCATAGTACCATCTATGGAAAACTATAAAAAGTTTTAAAACCCCTGAAAGCTGGCCAATTATTGAATCCATGTGGAACTCCAAAATTTAATAGTAAAGATGACAGGGCAAGAAATTGCTTTAACTGGACTAAGAGTGACTGTGTGAGAGTGTTATAGAACAAAAAATATCATGAACACATTATCATAGACTCCTAAAAGAAACACCTATTAGACATATTAAGATGAAAAGACTTGTATATACACAAATCTTAATCCATTGCATAGAAAAGATCATGAACTGTTACCATTCACTAAAGAAATATTCATAACTCACCATCAAAAATAGAAACGGGAAGCCTAAAATGAATACAGTTAGTGTTATTTCAATGTTAATTCCCTATACCACATTATCTCGAGTCATGGACACGTCGAGCAACCTCGTACTCCATTTATATGTATTTGTTATGGAAAAGGGAAAAGAAATCTCAAAAAACATCATGAGAGAGTAATATATCAACATAAATACAGAAAGGTTGTAAACCAAGCATGAAGTGCAACAACACTGAAAACTTAAATTACGAACAATTATCATTGATTCAATTAGGTATAAACGTGAAGAGTCAATATGAGAAAAATGGATAGAAACAACCTTGCAGATTAGTTCACATACCTTGTCACCATCTTTTGTTAGATGCAAAGCACACTCAGCTAAGAGTTCCAGTAATTGAGGGTTTGTGTTTGAGTCTATAATCATAGGGTAGGAAACCAATCACGTGAAAATTAAACCAATGATACTTTTATCATACATTAAACTTAGAATACCATTCTGGTTCTCTAAAGCTCACCTGCAGACTGTTCCAAAAGAAAATCATTGATACAGTGACGCAGAGAACCGCATATGTTTGCCAAAGCCCATGAGGTTGTTATTCTCACCTGCAATTAGAACTTTTCAGCAGAGATTTTTCCCACTTAAGACAAATTGATTTCACAAATATTAAATAGGAAAGGAAAGGCATGACAAGATACCAAAACCAAAGGATCACGAGTGTTGGCCTCAACAGCATAGATAAACTTGGAAAGAATCTCTGCACTAAATTATTTAAATTCATAAAATTTCACTGCAATCTTAAACAGGAACAAGTTGGCATAAGATTAAAAGGAGTTTTGTAAATCATTCAACAATCACCTGTGAGAAACGTATGGAAAACAAGATATTACACCAATAGCTCGGCAAGCAGCTGACCTAACAGAAGGAGCCTCATCATCTACAGCAGCATGTATCTACAAAGATTTTGGAGGTGCAATGCCTAAAAATTAGGAAGATAGAGATTCTATACCATCCACAACTATATAGAAAGCAAATATGGTTTGCAAGTAGATGTTATGTTACACTACTTACCAAAGACGAAATGATGAACTCCTGTTTCTCATTTGAAAGGGAGATGAAGACATTAGACGTGATGCCCGCAAAACAATTTATTGATGCAGTTCTCACCTTCCAGAGGCATAATAAATGAAATAAAAAAAAAGATTCAGCTATATATGGATAGGAAAGAGAACTATCTATCTTAATCTCAAGCAAAGTTTTTCAAAATTTTATGCCATGATAAAAAAATATTTTGTGATTCATCTCATCAAAAATCACACTTTCACAAGAGCTGCATGCTTTTTTCCCCTTCTATATTTGCTACTTCACCATCTAATCAGCTTTTCTGAATTTTCAAAATTAGGAGGACGTATCTTAATCTTCAAATAGATGAAACTCAATGAATAATAATTAGATCAAACAAAGCAAATACATCATCATGGACAAGGTACATCCTCCTACAAATAACTAAGACTGAAAGGGCAATTACATCTTCAAGCGCAAGGGAGATGCAGAAAAGGAGAAAATACATCCTCATGGACAAGGTACCTCATACTGCAAATCACAAGACATAAAGGCACAACAGAGTAACGGAAAATTCAAGCATGCACACGACAGTAAATATTTCTAGCAGACCATACATATCATGGTATTCAATTGTTACAAGGAAACAAAATAAATCCAACCAACCATGGAAGAAGTGTGCCAGTTTATCAGAGGTATGTGACTCTCTAACATCTTGGACCAATGCTCACTTCCTGACTCAAATGATTTTGGTTCTTCATTGGTATCTTCTGCACTCTCTGGTTCATATGATGGAGCAGATGAAACTTTCTTCCTCCTTATGCAATCAGATGCAAATGGGGTATCCAATAATTTATCATCAAAAGGATCTTCAGTCCCCTTAAATCCAGATATTGCACGAAGGCATTCATCTAAAACCTGCAAAGGGGAAAAAGAGTAAAGATCTTCTAGATCAGAAAGCAATAAATCCAGACATCAGAAAATCATGGAATTGACTAGCAGCTGAATGTTTTCAAAATAGGCAAGATAGTAGCAGTTACTCATAAAAAGAAAGATAAAATTTTTCTTTTTTAAAAAAACAAAATTTGTCATTTTGATACAAATCTAAGCATGTAATGTAACTGTATGCATATCCATCCATCTACTTGTCCGGCAGTGTAATCTGCACTCATCACCAAAGTTATATTAATCGTCGAGTAAGAAGAATATGTCGAAAGTTGGAGAGACAATGGATATCTACCTTGATAGCTGCTGCTATGACTTGTTCTCCAGTAAAACCAACATTTTCTCCCATATGTCCCTTCCATGCCTTTCCAGGTGCTTCTGGAGTAGCAACCCTCAAAATTCTGAAAAATACGGTGGAGACTTGTTCCCAACATACAAATGCTATGTTCGGATAATTGTGTATCACAACTCTAAGGGCCTGCAACACATCATTTATAATGTTTTTGACGCAGAATGACAAAAGACTTGTCAAATATTTAGAATGTGATTCTTTGTAAGAATCTGCATATCCAAATTGTGTTTCTTAAAAGTATTAATTAGGAATTTGTTAAGTTATTTGATATCAGTATAATCTAAGATATTTAGGCATTAGGTTCTAATTTATTTATTTCTCAGTTTGTGGTTAACTTGGTGCCTATAAAGCAATCCATTAAGTTATTGGGACACTCCATGATGAATTGAATCAGAAGTTCAATAGTATTCAGTTTTCTGGTCTTGATTTTCTTCTCTTATTATTATTATTGTTATCTCTTCTAGTCCGTTATAATTTCTCTAAACTTTCTTCTGTTAGTTTTATTTCTTCTCTTCTTCACAATCCCTACTTTTTCTGCATCACTATTCTTAAACTGTGACATATGATTAAAGAGCAAAAGTACTCTAGGAAGAACCTCTTCTTGCAAAGCCATAAGCAAATTTTTCATATAGAAATACCACTCAACCTACAGGAGTGTATGTAGACCCAAGGAGAAGCATGTGAACAACCAGCATTAACATAACGTAAAACACTGACATTGTTTCAACTCATTTCTGTGAATGCTGCAATCTTATTTTTCTGTCTGATAGTCTCAGGCTACCCTTTACACTTTTATAGACTAAACAGCCCTTTTTCCCAAGTAAAATTGATCAAGCATGCTGGTCTGTTACTTGCCAAAAACAGCTGAAAAAGCAGAACCATATATTTATATTTACCCATAGAAAGATAAAAAAGAATAAGACTGCATGCCACCAGGGAAACAACAAACTGTTAAAACGAAGAAAGATCAAGGAATGCCTACCTACTCAACCATACTTTGGTAATATTTTATCAAATGCATCAACTTTAATTGCAATCTTACCTGTAGAGCTTCAAAGCAAGTCGTTGAGTTTAGGTGGTCCTCAGAATATTGAAATAATATAGAAAGAACACCTAACCTCTTTTCGCCATCAGCACCACCTGGAATAAGGCTTCGAATAGATTTCAAAGGTCAAATCAGATAAAAACACAAGAATTAAATAAAAATAAATGTTCTCCAAAATATACAGTGGAAGAGGAAACAAGCAGCAATTACCTTGCATGATATTCATATAAACCAAACCACATAACCATTAAATTTTGAGCTTTCAAGTATCATATTTACCTGAGTCCAACTAAAACTGACTGCCATATTAAAACTTTTAACTGGCAGATAGACATTAACACACACATAGATGGCATTACACCTACACTTCTATGGAATGTGGCACACATTTTTTCCAGCCTATTAACAGAAAAAAAACAAAGAATGACATGCATGATTCCCGAGCATATGCCAAAAAAAAAAAAAGAAAGGCAAAAATACACATAGCATAAGGAGAAAAAATGAGACGGAACAAATATTGGTGGAAAACTTCAAAAATATATTATAATAAAACTAACCTGTTGATAGCTCTTCTAATAGCATTTGTTTGACATGTGGTGAAGGAGGTGAGGTAGACAGAGCTGCTGTCAGGCAATTAATAGTAGTAGCCTGAAGAATGAAGATAAAATATAATATACACCATAGTTAAGTAATATCCTGCTCCAACACTACTCCCAGCCCTTCCATAAGAAAAAAAACGAAAAGAAAAGAAAAACACAATAACTTCCACTTATCACATCTAAGCAAAACTAACCAGCAAACCAGTTTGATCACTTCTGAAGGGGAATCCATTTTCAGTCCTCGTCAATAGAGAGGTAATTATTGTTGGTAACAATTCTCCAGGCATTCTTGAATATCTGTTTAATGATCATGGACCAACCAAAAGAAATAATAGTTATATAGGGGTATATGCATAGATTTTTCAAGCATAATAATGCAGGCAAAAGATGAACATGAAAAACAGATAGAACCAGTCAGAATGGATCAGATACACAAATTCTTGCTGACCATACATGAGCATAGCATGTAATATAAGTCTTTAACTCTTCAGATCCTCCATACAGATCCACTTCAACTAAAATCAACCCAAAAAGTAGCAAATATCATTGGCTTGTTGCCTTTTTACCGATGATACTCACTAAAAGCATGACAGTTTTAGAAACATTTTCAGTAGCCAATATCATTATCATGACTACAAAAAGAAACCATATTACCAATTATGGTCTAAAGACAACAAAGACTGACATCGACCAATTCCATCACACCATCAATCATAAAATCTGCAAAATTAACCATAAAGATTAAGGTTCAGCAACCTTTTGACCAAACATACAGTTCTTGTAAATGCTTGTTGGGAAATATCTCCGACTTAGAAGGATGGAAAAAGATGGATCCGACTATAGACAAGCACCAACATCCCACAAGCTATCCAAGCCCAAAAAATAGTTGCACAGAAATGAGGACCATGATTAATTAGATAGGTTTAACAGACTAAGCATAATATGCCTCCATCAGCATATAACAGAAACTTTATCAGCAGAGAAAATTAAAATTTTAAAAACCATGAAGTGACTTTGAGACAAGATTCGTACGGTGTACATGATATCAAGAGCATGAGAATCTTGAATAAAGATGGCAGCATTCTGCTAGAACTTTCATGCTGGATCAAGTACAGGATACCTACAGCATAAGTCACGCATAAGCAGTTGACAAGGAACATCATAACTTGAGGCACAATTTGCATCAAATAAATAAAATGCATAGCAGAATCGATTTCAAATACCGGTATGAAGTTGCAACAGAATTCGTCCAAGGGAATTTGAAAGTGCCATGAAAGATCCGCATCTAGTAGATTCCTTGTACTCTGCTACCTGCAGAAAAACAGATCGGCTATCCAGCATAACTGCCAGAGTTGACACAGATGCGATCCGTGCCTAGACACCATAAAGCCACGAAAAAAAAAAAAAAGCATAAATGACAACAGCACAAGTAGATACTTTAAAACTGAAACAAATGCAAATGTATTCGATTATCAGAACATAGCCCAAAAAAAAGATGCATGATAGACATAACTATCAACACTCAATTTGGTAGAAAGGAAAGTGATGGGATATTGTTCAGATAACTGTTTATTTGTCATGAACCGACAGGCCTATGATGTTTACAAAGTTTAGTTGTACATTTATTTTATTTTCATATGTATTTAATCATGGGTAGTTACGTAGATGGAAGGAAGTTACCTAGTGGTGGTAGCTTATTAGTAGCAGCTATTCTTAGTACTTATTATTTGAGAATAATGAGATCAGGAAGGGAAGTCAAACAGTATTTTTATCCAGAAAACTTGTGTTCTTAAGAGATCAAAGGGTTCTCCCTAACAAGTCCTTCAAATTTCTGTAAAATCATCAGGTTCTCTCCTTTAACAATCCAGTCTTTTATCGTTATTCAATCAAATGACCCTATAATTTTATCCAAATTCTGGGACTATATCACTATTGTTATCTTCATTATCTTGACGTATATCTTGTACAATTATTGTTTATACTTTTACCCACTGTAACTCCAATGTGTGTATGTGTGTTGTGTGTGTGTGTGTGTGTGTGTGTAGATTAATTATAAATCAATCCACTCAAGGTGAAAATTTATCTAAATTTGTTCATGGTATGAATGACCCTAGGGTATTCTATCTCTTTATGTTTCTCAATGTTCATCTACGATCTTTGTTTTTCTTTCAGGTTTCCAAGCTAAAGTTCTTTTCCTGCCATGTCTAACTGAGTTTGTGAAATTGTCAATTCCCATAGGCTCTCTTCCCTTATCCCCATCCTTTTCCTCTCTTTCTCATACAATGGGTCCTCATCCCCCTTTCCAAGTCTCCAACATTAAAACCATGCAAGTGAAATCCTAACTTCACAGACTATCTTCTTTAGAAATCTTTGTCCATCCTGTCTTTACAGGCTATGTTGTACATGACCATATTGATAGTTCAAGTGTCTATCCACCCCCCACAATACCCAATTCTGATGGTCATCCAATACCAATCATAATTGTGTCTTTTGGAAACAGATTGATTCTATTGTCCTGTCCTAGATTCATGACGCAATTTATTCTAATATTCTATGTAATCTTCAACTTGATGTCACTTAACTACTAGAGAGGCATTGCTATCTAGTGAGCAAATGGTTAAGGACCATGAACCACCTAGATTTTTACAATTAAAGCTCAAATTCACAAACACCACAAAGGAGACTCCTCCGTTGATGATTACCTTCAATGTCTCAAGACAGTCTTTGATACTTGAGTTCCATAGGCCACAAATTCACTGAAGCAGACTTAGTCCAAATTCTGAGAGGTTTACTATCTGAATACAACAATGTTGTTGTCAACCTTAGTTCTCAAGACCATTACCCTCTTTTATAGATGCCAGAACTGATGCAGTACCAATTAAAAAAATAAATAAATAAATAAAAAGATACATGAAGATAGAATATGTTCTTAATTTTATTTAATACTAATTTAGACACAAAGCCTTCCAAGTCATACACTCAAAAATCCATTATTAATAACCTTCAAAAATAACTGTTTACATAGTTATTTATCTAGCTTTAGATAATCCTACTCCTATGAGGATTAGAGATCCCAACTAGGAAATTCTAAACCAATATTAAATAGGATAATAAAACAACTTTTAAATATTCCTATTCCTGATAAGAATTTCCTAAATAATACTAAGCCCTCACCTTCCTAACTGAAAATTTCACAACAAAAATATGAATTTCACAACTAAGACTCAAATTAAAGTAATTTCTAAATTTTATTTTCCTTGTATGCATTAAAGAATACAATTGTACCTTTATGAAATCCTTCTCGCTGAACAAAAAAGAATCTGTACCTACAAACACAAACTCTTCCCACCATCTAGCGCTAAGTACAAGATGCGGAGAATTCTGAACCATACCAAATATAACTAATTTTGAACCAGAAAAAAACCCCAACTATATGGTAAAATACCAAACCAAACCATCCTAAGTAAAATAAATGGGATAATTCCAATTCTTTATGTATCTCCGAACTGAGACTTGAACCATAACCATCCTGACTCCGAACTAGACTGAAGTCGCTGAAACCAAACATATATATATATATATATATATATATATATGACATTCAACTTACATGATTATAATACTTTATTTAAATATTAAACTTCTCAATTTCATTTAATTATTTACATGATTTATTTAAGTAAAATATGTAATGACAATTATAAATAATTTTATTCATTTATTATGTTTTAATTGAAAGGGTGAATAAAATTTTTTAACTAATTATTATTAATAGTTGATATACAATAAATAAATTATACTAACTAATCAATTTATGAAAATTGAAATTCTCAATTTCAATTAGTATATAACTATAATAATATATACTATTTAATTTTTATTCATTTTAAAAAGTGATACATTTAAATTTTTTTAGTGATATATAAATTTGATAATTAAAAGGTAGAAGTACCAAATATTTGAACCGGTATGTAACTGAACTAAACTATACCAAAACAATCGAAGAATAAAACCGAATTGAACCGAACTGCCTGACTTTGAGGAGTAATCAAACTAAACCATCCCAAAAATTTCGAACGGTACCAGTTCCTCAAAAAAAATTCCTCGAAAATTCAAAACAGTTCTAGAAAATTCTAGATCCCCAAACTGCCTCGCTCCGTCCTCACTCCTACCACAATCTACCCCTACCAATGATCTTCTATCACCAGCAACTCAACCCACCTCAATATGTCATTATCAATCTTCACAGAAATATTGAGGTCATAATCATGGCCCTTATACTCCATATCACCCTTGGTTCAATCAATTTTCCAACCCTTATTTCAACTAGCCTACAAACATGTGGATTGGGTCGGATGCTTGAATAATAGGCAATCTGCTACTGGCTTTCATGTGTACTTTACTTTCATACCAATCTTAGTGTCTAGGCTACAAAGAAACAAGGTTCAATGTCTCGCTTGAGTGTTGAGGCAGAGTACAGATAAGTTGCAAGTGTTGTAGCAAAACTTCCTTCGATTCAACAACTTCATTCAAAACTTTAAGTGCATGAACAAAGGATTCCAATAGTGTAAGTGACAATATCAACACTACATACAGCTCAAAACTTTCCTTATTAACATCACTTGCATCAGCAAAATTCAGTTCTCAAGTCTTTATGTCAGCTACCAGCACCTACACAAGTCACTTTGGTATTTCCACAAACACCTACAAGGTATGTGACTTCTAATGGCAAAGAGCTAATTTTCTTTTTTTGCCTTCTTCACTTCTCAAACTCATCCTTCATTAGAAATACAAAATCACAGCATCTCAACCCCAAGTCACCAATACGACTAAAATATTGGTGTTGTCTTCTACCAAAAGCCTCTACCCTTTCTTTGTCATCTTTCCTCATATCAAAAATAATTCTTTTGAGATAAGCAAAATCTAACTCATGAACAAATTTGAGAATGGACAAATGATTACCGTTTTGCTTGTCATTGTCAATTCACTCATTGAGTTATAATCGAGAGAATTTGAATCATGTTGTAGATGTTCAACAACTTCAAATTATGTGCCTCTTGCCCTTCATGTCTGGAAGAATATACATTGTTGTCAAGATATTGATATTGTCATCTTGAATAGGAAATTGCATATCAATTTGATGTTTTTGTCCAAAATCATAACCTTCAATAGGCTGCAAAATATACCCAATCCCATAGTGTAATACAACTTCTCTCAAAAAATCTGCAATACTCTCCATATTCTGCTCTGTCATAGCAGTCCATTTTCCATCCCTTAACCCAAGTTCTTTGAGCTTCCAACAATCTAACCACACTTCATTTATCCTTTTTTAAGTAATATTATCCAGACCTGAATCAATGTCCTCCAAAAGGCTTCCATAATTGTTCACAAAAGATTTTAATTGCACTCTACAGCTCAATTCAGGATTTTCTTCCATTGCAATGGATTTGAGATTGGGGCTACAGTTTATGAAGACAGTAGTAAGAAGTAGAAGGAGAGAACAAAAGGATAGAAGAAAAAGAAACGTAGACTTGCAAAAGGAATGATGAAGAAAAAGAAATAAGGGTAGCAACATAGGCAATTCCTGAAATGACTGCTCTGATTTGAAAGGAAAAGGAAGCCAAAAGAGAGTAGCAGATATAGAAAATAAAAAGACAAAGAAAGAAGATTGTAGAGAGATTTAGTAGCCAAAAATGGACATGCAAAAACCGACGTGGAGAAATGGCATTCTAAAAATGTATGAAAAAATATGAGGAAAAACATAAATATAAAAAAAATATAAGGGTATATTTATAAAACTCCATGTCATCTTCACCATTAATTTTTATCTGCAAGAATACAAGAGAAAGAAATAAAATTCCAATTCTCCTTTTCTCATCTTTTCTCTTCTCCTATGACAAATTGGGGAAAAAGTTGTTTCTTGCAATAAAAATTCACAATACAGGTATGCTATTTTTTTTCTCGCTCTGCTCTCTCTCTCCT
The DNA here is from genome assembly GCA_949677035.1 of Omphalea diandra. Lineage (NCBI taxonomy): Eukaryota > Viridiplantae > Streptophyta > Magnoliopsida > Malpighiales > Euphorbiaceae > Omphalea > Omphalea diandra. Next base: position 26,797 of record CATIWR010089305.1, on the reverse strand, counting down.
CCTATTCTCATCTTCTCTTTGACCAATTCACTACTCTTTTCATTAGTGGCGGTCACGACTCAGGTACTGGTCGAGTTTCATGAAACCCGAATCCAACCTGAAAAGAAGAAAAAAAAACCCAAGTCATTACCTGCCCCAACTTGGGTCAGGTCATAAGTCAGGCTGGGGCAGATCACAAGTACCCAGATTTTTGGAGAAAAAAATCAATTTTAAATTTTTTACTCATTTTTCTATATAATTTTGTAAATACATGCATTTTCTCATCTATATTTATCCTATACATAGAATCATATTACTATTTAATATATTGATGTAATGTACATAAATAATAAAAAATTGGGATTGTTTGTTATGGTTGTTGTTTTTGGTTTTTAGTTTTATTTTTGCCTTAAAAACAAACAAAATATGTTTGGTTAAAATCATTCTCCTTTTTTTTCAAACTTTTTTAAAACTATTTTAAAAACATTAAATAAATTTGAGGAAACCAAAATTCGCAGTTTATGAGATTTTATTACATTATCAAAATCAGATATCTTTTTCTTTCCTCTTTTTCTTCTTCTTTTTCTTCCATCATCTTAACGATGACTTGCAAGATCTTATCTGAAGCAGTTAAAGATTTTTTTTTTTTTTTGAATTCTTTTCTCACGATTGTGAAACATATTCTTGTGATTTTTTCCTCCATAATTTATGAGATTTCATCTAAAGCTGTTAATTTTTTTGGTCTCTTCTTTATATAAATTCTATTATCACCTCCATCAAAATTTTCTTCTCAAGCATCATTGATTCGGCTAAACCTACCTTCAGATTGTAAGGTGATTCAACTATCTTCTTTTCATTAAATAATGTGATTAACTTTTGTGTTTGTATTTCTATTTAGTTCAACTATAAATTAATATCTTATGATTGATAGATGGTTTGTTTCTTTGAAAGGTACAATTCATGATGATGGAGGCATATGGTGATAGTAGTAGAATGCTTTTGTGGGCAAAGATTGATCAACGAATAGAAATGGAGCAAAATTAAATAGGATAAAAAATTCATCCTCACTTTCAAGGTTAATACATAGTTATAATCTTTATTTTGTTTACGATTCCAAAATTTTAACTCCATAGTCTCAAATAATTTATTTGATTTCAATCTATTACCTGCCATGTTTTGTCACCCAAGTAGAAAGAAATTGTATTCTCATTCCTTATATTATAAAGACTCTAGGCACATGTATATGGGGTATCTAATATCTGTGAAACATGCTATTAAGTATCTCATGAGACCCAACATGCTATTTCTCAATGCAATTTCATTGAATCATCATGTCCACATATTTATTGGTACATATTATTTACTTATTCTAGCTTTTCACATATTATAAAGAAATATTGTTCTCCTTTTTGTTAAAAAAAAAAAAAAAGAAAAAAACTCAACATGGTCATTTGATGCATCAAGTGAACACCTACTCAATCAACTACAATTTTTTTTTTTTTTTTTCATTGTGGGCAAACGAAAACACTGCATGAAGTCAATATTCAGCTTATCTAATGGGCTCACCCTTTCATCTGCTCTATATTATTTATAACATTATATGTATTACTTTTAGAAAGAGTTAATGGTAACTTAAATCCAAACCTTTGCGTGTCAGTGCAAACTAACAAAATAGGACAAAATCATGAAATTGAATGCAGGGCTGGCTCAAGCTTTAAAAATTTTCAAAATAGGCCAGAATCATGAAATTAAGTGCAAGGTTAGCCTAACTCCGTTCTTTATCAAAATTAATAATAACGTAATAGCCTAAATCATGAAATACACAAACATAAAAGACATTTCAATCAAATTTTACTATCTTCTGACATAAATTTCATCAGAAATTGCATTATAGATACATGACCTAGACTAATATTGCATTGAATTTCATGATTCTGGTCTATTTTGACAATTTTTAAAGTTTGGGCCAGAACAACACTCAATTTCACGATTGTCGCTTATTTTGATAATTTTAAAAGTTTGGCCCAGAATTGCACTAACATGCAAAGATTTGGATTTAAATTACCATTAGGCCTTTTAAAAAAAGCAAAATTTGTTGTCACGTCACAAGATTGATTCATGGATGGTAAAATTTGGTCTCCAATTATTTTTCCCTTTTTAATAAAAAGCGAAACCATGAAATTGCTATGTTTGAAATCAATCTTGTTTTGTTGCATTTATTTTATAATTAATTAGCAAATTGTTGATGTCTTTCTTTTTTACTTCTTACTTTATTCATTTTTACTTCTCTTAGAACAAAACATTGACTGTTCTTTGAAATTTTTTTTCCCTCTTTGTTATTTGGAAGGAAAAAATCACGATTTTATAAGTTCAATCATAATATAACAATGATGTATACTATTATTTCTCTCTCTTTTCCTTATTCTATAAAGAGATCAATTTCTTTTTTATATTTTTACCTAAATCCCTAATTGGTCAAACAAAAACATCCAGAATTCCTATTTAAGGAGAACAAATCTGAAGATTTTGCTTCACTGCAGCCAAGGCATCCTCATCCAAGCTAGTCTTGTTTATCTTTCTCTTCTCCATCTTCACTATCTCTCCCATATCAAGCTATAGTAACCAACACCCACTAGACCCTCGTATCCCAAAAGAGATAACCCTCATCCATATGAATAATACTGTTAATTTGTACCTTCTTCCTATAGAAGGGATAAAAATAATACCTGACTTTGATGAAATGAAGATTGTTGGATATAGTGATAGGCTAAAAATGGCTGTTCCAAATTCTAAAGTAACTGAATATAGATTCTCTAAGCAAAAGCCCCTTTTAGTCCTCGTATAAATTGAGCTGCCATCTTGCAACCGGATGGACTAGGGCTCCAAATTGTTGGCCATGCTATCAAGTAACTACACATCTTTTTTTTAATCAAAGTAACTACACATTTAAGTTCCATTTTATGTAATAATGGAGACAGAATGTTAATAGTTGAAGTTGATAGTTATCTCAGTTTTAATTTTTTTGTTCAAAATTGGATGGGTTAATAATTGAGAAGGAATTGTTATTAGCTCCACATCAACAGCCGCATCATCATGCTTATGTAATTAATTATGATGATGTGTCTTATGACATGGCAACACATGTGGAGAACATTTAAAGAATATTCTTTTTCCAGTGTCAACTCGGCAAAAAATCACTGTATTTTCAACAATAACCTCGGCCTAAGATGAAAATTTTATTGATTTAATATAAATTAAAAATAAGTTACCAATTTGATATAAGTGGTAAAGTTTGGTAACCACTCATGTCATTAACCCCAATTATAAACGTATGACAAAGAAAAATGGTATAAAACCAATACCTTCAAACAAGGATCAAATAGCAAGCATGTCATTAGAGTTGCTTCAAGCTTTCTGCAAACATGTAAGAGAGATAAGAGGATAGGAAGAATTAGATAGCTTATATCAAAAAAAAAAGAAAAAAAAAAAAAAAGAACATCAATGAACAAATTGATTTGGAGAGAACTGGAAGAAGTTATACCTTGGTTGCAGTACGTCATTGGTTGGTAAAAGTATCGTCCACTGCGTAGTGAATGATTTGGGATCAGCTTGACAAAGATCCTTACCCAAAGAACCAAAAGGTAAAATAGTGTCAACATTAGAAGTGATATTGTAAATTATCTGTCAGATTCTTGGTGATAAGGATTTGTAACCAACTACTTAGATTTGACAAATCTTTGCAAACCAAATGAGGAGAATATAACTGTTAGGGAGCCTGAAGATTGAAATGATAGAAAGAAGATATGGAAGACAAAAGATATGTAGTTTAGTTTAATATCACATCACTTTGTTTGTTTTAATCATGAGTAGTTTTTAATTAGTGGGTAGTTATTTTGTGTTAGGAAGTTACCTAGTTTTGGTAACTTCTATCGGCTCTTTGTATTTAAGTAGAAGTAAGGGATTATGGAGGAAGATAAGAAGTACTTTCCCTAAAATTAAGAGTGTTAAAGAGTAGAAAGGTCCTCTCTAACAAGCCCTTATTATTATCCTGTTCCTTTAGTTTTTTAAGAGATACAAGGGAGATCCAAGGTTTCTTTCTTAATTGAGCCCTTAACATCATAAATTTACCTTTATTTCGAATCTGTTAAAAATATTGCAAGACCCATAATGAAATCCAAATACCAGGACTGTAACAGTAACAAACATGGGCAACCTCTCGAAGTGAAGTGTATGGAGATATATTTTTTAAATAAATCTGCTAATAAAAGAAAGAGATGCAGAATGCTGTCAAGATGAAATATTGAAAGCTATTAATTAAAAAAAAAAATTGTCAAGGGAAGAAGAATAACTTGAACATGCTTACCTGTATGCAAACTATTGCAGCAACTCTAACCTTAGAGCTTTGAATATTATCAATGTCTTTTGCTGATCCATCAGTGTCATTGCAATCTGAATCTGATGATGTAAAATCAGCAGTAGAAGATTCATGATCAGAGAAACATAAAGAATCCAGAGCTTTTGGCTGCTTCATGTATATGCTATCCTTTTTGCGCAAGTGAGGAGGCCTATATGGACCATGGTTTTTTCTTATAGGTTCTTCAGAGGTCAACTTGAGGTTTGATGCACTAAGCTCCTTCTCCTTTAGGCTAATGACTGGGAATGTAAATTGTGGTCTACTGGTAAGGCCATAGACTAAGAACATGCGCAGTGTTGCCACAAAACCAGACACCTGTTAAAATGGGGAAATACACACACACACATATATTTATATAGAGTGCAATGCCAATGGACATGTATAATTATCAACTTGTTGTTGCACTCAAAAAAGATAAATGAATTAACATACATGGTCAAGAAGGGAACATTTAGGATCCATAATAACCAAGTGTAAACAATTAAGAAAAGAAGCATAAAACCTGCAAGATAGAAGAACCATCAAGTTTTAAGGGTCAAATACTTGCAATGTGGCGTACGCCAATATAATCATATGGTGTGAATTGTATATATGTGAGTGGTGAGTGTTTGCACGTTAATTTTGGGGTTGAGAAGGTGATACTCCCAATACCTGGACATGATAACGTCTTCAACAAGCAAGCTTTTAGATGCCAAGGCATCCATTACTTTCCTAAGCACCTAATTGAATTGAAGAAGATTATGGCACTTATTTCTGAGGAAAGCATCAGATAGGAAAGGGATAAGAAAGGGAAGAAGAGTTTGAATACCCCTATTGTAGATTGCCAGATCTCAGCAGGAAGAGAAGACCCAACTCTTGTGAATGCTCCACCAAGCATCATAAATACAACAGTCTGAACCTCCCATAAATTAGTGTACTTAGATAATCTTTTTCCAGTTGCAGCAGACCTTCGGTTGGCAATTGTAAAATGCGAGTTAAGCAACTGTGCATGAGAGTATCCAACAATGCGGAGAAGGAAATTCACTAATTGAATATTATCCGATAGAGAAAATTTCTGGTGGTACACATTGACAAGATGCCTGTACAAGGATTTCAAACAGATACATATAGCTAAACAGAAAGGAGAGACATTAAATAGATATGCATAAACGTGTAAACTGAAACCCAGGAAGAGAAAAACTAACCTTACGGTTTCTATACATTCCGTAGCGGGTTTAACAGTAGCAGAAGCAGCATTAAGAGGTTCAATACCTGCCTTGCTGAGGAAGAATTGCAGTATCGTGGAAGAGGAATTAAGAATATGAGTCCATGAAGAGGAATTAATTTGAAGAGAAATGCGTTGGCACTGGCATATGTTAAGCATCTGGTAGATAGAGAAAAACAGATGAAGGAAGGTCAGTAACAAGGAACAGAATTCAGGGGAAAGAAAACAAAGGCAGGCAGATGTAGTACCAAGTGAGAAATTTGAGCGAAAATAGAGTCCAAATTTTGTAGATAACCATGTTCAGAAGAATTAACAGCCAATTCCAACAGGAACAACAAATCGGACGTAACCTAAAATAAATCTGTATTAGCAGCAGAATAATATGCAAGGGGAAGAGAGAAAACGAAAGGAAGCGTAGAGGTATGAGAATGTTACAGCACCTCATGAGAAGGAAGGTCGGCAGCAGCAGAAATTAGAGATTGGGAATGAGAGAAGATGACTTCGTATAGAAGATCTCCGATTGATTTTGACCCTGATTTTGGACTGCTCGTTAGGGTTTCGTCCCGAAGCGTCAGAAATGAGGTCCTCCATGTCCTTATCGTCGATGATGACGATGATGACGCAGCCATTCTACCATTCCACAGGCAAAACTTCAACGATCGGCGGTCTAGTGCATGATAGGCTCAATCCCATTCACTTTCATTCCCTCGTCAGTTTCACATGATGCCAATTTTTTGCCCACTCGCCACTTAAATCAAACTAGTTTCCACTATGCTACTCCTACAACCGATGGAGCATCGAGCAATGATGAAAGCCGAAGATAGGTTGTCGCCTTGCCTGTTGGTTGGTCCTGCCGGAGGGCCACTGTGGGAGCCCAAACAACGTGATGTAGGCTTTATGCCCTGTGGTTGTGGGCTTTGTTTCTGCTCGGATGTTTTGGGGCTTTTTTGGGCCCTGTTACGGAGGCCAGAATAATTTTATTGCTATTGACAACTACGAAGCATTTCGTTCTGATTTTTAATTTTGATTTTTATTTTATTATTAAATTTAAAAAATATATAAATATAAAATAAAAAAGGTGATTTTTCTTGTTTTAATAATTTAATTATTTTTAAAAAATATGTTTTCACTTTAAAAAAATAAATATCAATACATATATTAATTCTAATTTCAAAATCAATATTAAATTAAAGTTTGTAATTTGTCAAATAATATACTATATTTGACAAATGATAATATAATTACTATCAATGAGTGGCAATTTGTGTAGTGTCATATTTAATCATATCATGTTAAAACATATATATAACATGAAAATACTCAACTCGAATCCGACCTATTTAATTAATTGTATCAAATCTTTAATTATAACATGAACATATTTATAAAAACAAGTTATATCCATATAATTGGTTTAATTCATCATATCATAATGAATATTAAACACACATGTTAAAAAAATATAAATCAAACTAAATCGAATATAAATATAAATTAAACTGAACCAAACTGATTTGGTGTGGTTTTATAATGAAAATTTTAAAATATTTTTAACATAAATAATAATTTTATAATATATTTTTAAACATTTTTAATACAAATAATATATTTTTAGTAGATTTTTTTATGTCTTTAATGTAAATAATAAATTTTAAGTAAGATTCAATCATCTTAATTTGATTTTGATATATGTTTAACTTAAATAAATTCAATTTGATTCAATTCAATCAAAATATTTTATTTGAAAATCGAATCGAATTAAATTAACTAAATTAAAAAAATAAACCAAATTAAAATTATATCTAAATCAAAACCAACCAATTCGATTGATCAATTTTCAGCCAATAATGCTTACCCTTGCCAAAGAGCCAATGCTTTTAAAGATGATAATGAAAACATCCTTTTTATTAGGGTAGAGCAATCATTGGGCAAATCAAAAGACAAGCTAATGCATTATGTATGTATGCCTCCAGATGATAGGCCAACGAAATTAACCAAAACAGTATTATGCATACAAGTAAATAATATAGTATTCACAAAATTTTACTTCAACTTGTTTGTCTATTAAAAATCAAGCACCTAAAAAATTAATTATAATTAAAAAATCGATCAAATTTAAAAAATTAATTAAAATTTAAAATTAAATCGGATTGATTTAATTAAAAATTTTGTTATTTTATTAAAAAAATTACACTCTTTTACTCAAAAATTAAATTTTTAAAAAATAATTTTAATACTTTATTTATTATATATTTTATATTTTTTGAATATTTTTTAAGCATTACCTATATTTTTTAAAAAAATAAAAAAAATTATTATATTGAATCGAATAGATAGAACTAAAAATTATCTAATTAATCAATTTGACATCCAATCCAATTTCAAAAATCGGTCGGATATTCCTGATGGAAGTGGCTGATGTCGGATTGTAGAAGATCAATAAGAGAGGAAGGTCATTGATTTTAAGCATCTCAAATGTAAGGAGGAGAAATTACTAAATTCTAGTACTGCAGCTGATTATGTTTCTCAGGATAGAAATTAGTCATACTGATTTAAAGCAAAAGCAACATGCCACCGTCAACTTATGACCTGGCAGGTACCATCTGTTATTGGTCTTGTCTTCATTTGGGACCTGAACGTGGCAAGTTGATGTTCAATCTTGAGATACAAATGATGCAGCATTCCAGGTCAATTATTGTATTGTCCACACTCCATAAAGAAAATTAATCAAGCAGCCAACACTCAAAACATTACACTTAAGGATTTCTACTGAAGAGTATGTCCCAAATGCCTTTTTGATTATTCACTCATTGTTGCCAATTGCTGCAGTTGCCTGAATTGCAAGGCAATTGCAATGCTGCTACTTGGTCTTCCCAATTAAATTCTATGTTAGTTGTGCGTGTGTTGTGTAATGCGATAGATTAGGAGGAAATGAAACGAAACGAAACTTCTAGTACTCCAATTGGTGGATTACATTGATTCAGCCGAGTCATTTCAATGGGGTCTAAGACCCATGTCGGTTCTCCATGTCCATTTACTAACGTGGACCTTATTTGATAAGGGTCCTGCGGCTCTCTCCTACAACACTCGGCTCTCTCCTACAACACTCTCCTCTACCTTAGGAAAGATAGGGATCCAGAGATGGGGGCTAAGCTAGAAGTGAAGTGTCTACATCCATCCGGAAACGCCTCATTCACTCGGTTGCCCTCTTCTTACATGATCCAACAAACCAATCAGCAGCATATATGACAAATATATGTTTCAAAAGCTGTAAATTTTTTGCTAGATTCTCCTAAACTTTTTGAAAAAGCCCAGCCAGCACAATCATACTCTTGCGGGGCGAAACAGAACACTGTACATTACCATCCTACCTCAACTGCTAAAGATGCAAACCATAGCAGCAAAATTTTACCAATCACCTACTGTTAAAACCATGAACGAATGGAGAAATACTCGCACGCAACAAAGCATTTAAGCATAAATAGATGGTTGTTGCATATATGGTTTCCCTCATCACCAGGACTCATTTATGAGAGTAATCATGTCCATGTGGAGCTTACACCAAACCCATCCAAAATGACATTTTGTTTGGACGTGCTTTCTTTAAAAATTAGAATGCTTGAGCGAGCATTCAATCATTTAACACACTGATGTAGAGCGTGCTATGCAGTAACATTTATGGTCTTGGGCCTACACATTCCAGAGAAAAGTTGAGGAGATGATAAAACGGAAGTAACAGTTAAATATACATTCAACTTTTCTGAAGGTGCCATTTCCATTCAAATTAAGAATATGCTAATTTCAAAACCACAATGACAATATATATATATATATATATATATATATATACAGAACCATTTCTTTTACTGAGATAATATTAGGTAAAGTAAATTGTAGATCCTCAAGTGCACGTATGCATTGCTTAATTGCTGCCCGATACCTTATAAAATCATCTAAATTTTGTCCTTGCACGCAATCTCCTATACCTCAGCTTACAGCATCTCTAAAGCAAGGCATCCCCTTACCGCATATAATCACAGACTGCAATTAAGAAGTTCCATCTCTATAACGCAAAAAACATATCAATATAACCAAACTAGATGCGACCACAACCAGAAATGACAACCGCAGCAACTCCAAATATCACCCATCTCTCTCCACCGCTGGCCTCTACAGCAAGCTCATGTGATCCCCATAACCACGGCTGCAAGTGGTGGCCCTACTCTAACTCTAATGATTTTGGAGCCAACACAGCAATGATCCTCATCCTGCTCCTCTGTGCACTGATATGCGCTTTCGCCCTCAATACAGCCATCCGCTGCTTCTTACGCGGTGGTCATCACCCAATGGACAGCCTTCCCTTAACCCGAGGACCTGATGAACAGCAGAAACCCAATATTGGAGCAGGCGCTGCGCCATTGGTGGAAGCCCCAACACTGGTTTATTCGGCAGGTATGAAGTTGGGAGGGGCAGAGGCTGTTTGCGCCATTTGCTTGTCGGAGTTCATGGAAGGGGAACTGATTCGGGTTTTGGGAAAGTGTAAGCATGGGTTCCATGTAAACTGTATTGAACAGTGGTTGTCTTGCCATTCATCTTGTCCCACTTGTCGCCGCAGTTGTTTTGCTTCCATCTTGTCTTCCCAAGAAATCAACACCACTTCCCAGCAACCGACGATCGAGATCGCACCACAGCAATTTATTATTACTCCTTAACCTCTATAATCATGTAATTGTAATGCAGTTTTCTTCCAGTTCTTTTTTCTAAAGAATATTTTTGGTTCAAGCCTTCAAGAGCTAGCTAAATCCATGTAAAAATTCTTGAAGGAACTAGAACTTCCTGGTTCTTGGGAACTTGGAAAGAAAATTAATCATACATTATTCCCGTTCCAAGTACTGCTATGTATAAACTAGGCCGATGGACAGAGTACTTGTTACCCAGTGAAAAGGTTTCTAGCGTTGATTATGTGCTATAGAACACCAGCATCTATCTTCCATAGTTTTGCGTGGCTGCTATAGAGTGTCCTGCCCTGGTATAACTGCATCTGCAACCTTTGCTGTCTGCAGGGAACTATGCCCCAGAGCTTCGTTCCAACTCTGTACAGTTCTGTGGCTCATTTTTCATGGCCAATTGGCACACACTTAAGTCTTAATAGAATTCATTTTCCAGCTCGTTAAGCTTTGGATATATGCTTTGGTCTAGCGTTCAAAACTGCTTTTGCTTGCTTCAACAAAACCAATTGCACTACTTAGCATTTGAAATTTAAGCAACTGCTAGGAATCTTTCAACCTCCCTCTCTTTATAATTAAGTTCCTCTTCTCTTTCCAAGGCACACCAGATCAAAGAATGAACCACTGTTGGAAATCAAAAAGCCTAAAAGGTTGTAATTTAACAAGTGGAATAAGCGATATTACTCTACAATGTGAAAGGAACTCGAATCCGAAAGGTAAAACCACTAACTTCTCTGGAAGCACTTCCCGGGAAGAAATGGAGGGCCCTGATTCTTCATACTTTTTTTTGACGTCCACATTTGCATTTTAAAAACTCCCTAGATTTTGTCATAATACACTATTTCATTCCTTATTTTTCAAAAATATACTATAAAATCATGTGTTTTGGCAGTAATAACTTTGAAGTCTTTTCATCTATATCTTCATTAAATCAAACTAAAATGACAAAATTATCCTTTACTCTATCTCCGTTAAATGCAACTTAGAGATAGCATTGCCTTCTACCCTATCTCTCATCACTTCATGATAGCATTACTTTTGGAGATGCTTCATCATCAATGGAAAACATGCATTGAACATCAGCATTATCAAAATCAATGGCTGCTCCAATTTGGACTTCTTGTTTAGTGAGATAATTTTGTGCATAATAATTCTTTTTTATTTTTTTTATAAATAGATAGCATTTATCAACTATTTTCTTCCTTTAAGGAGAATGAAGACATTAAATCAATGAAGACTACTGATCTAAGAATAACACCAGAAAATCTTGGCTAGCAATTCAAAATGTTGATAGCTTTTGGCCCAAAAGATCTTTAAGCCCACAATGTTTGATTGAGTTTTCTAAGTCGATAAATGTTCATAACATAACATATTGAATAATTTTTAGATTGCTTAAGGCCATAGAATCAAAATGATGGACTTGTATAGAAACTTGATCTACTTTCGTCTCAATCTTTTTGAGAAGATGATTTTAAGCTTAGGCATTTTCCGATTGCCAATGACATCTAGTTTGTTTGATGCACTTCAAAATGGAAATCCAATTCTTACTTGTTGTTGTGGATTTAAAATTTTATCTCTTTTTCCTTCTTTAGGGCCATCTCCAAAATCTAAAAGGCTCATTTAATTAATCTTTCATCATGTTTAAGCAAAATTTGACTCTCTAGGAAATCGTTCAAGCTTGAGTCTATTGAGTCAACTCAACCTGATTTACCATCTACTAAGTGATCCAATAGGTCAGACATAGGCTCTAAAGCCAAATACAATTGTCTAAAATGCATCTTGTGATTTACTTAAAGCCTAGCTTAGAATAAGTCATCGAATGAAGTAGTAGAGATTAGGACAATGATGGGAACTGTTTTATGGCCTACTCTATTTCTATCAGCTTGGATCGAGTAAACATTTCAAGATTCATCATTGCCATCGTGCAAAGGTGATTTATCTGATGGATTATGGAAACCAAATATGGTGTTATTGTTATTATGAGTATATTAATAGATACATTAAATGACTGATATTTCCATTTTGAGCTTGAGAATTGAGTGAGACTCAATTGCCAAGGCCTAAGATTTGAACAACTTACTTTATCAATAAAAAATGTTGTGACTATCTTGTTATGGTGTGTTCATATTTTGGATTTTTTTTTTTAAAGATGATGCCTTCATTAATTCAAGTGGACAAATAAAAAATTTGAGATGAAATTATTGGATTGTGAAAAATAATTTAAAGGTGAATAGAAGAAATTCCAAATTTAGTAAAAGGAGCAAATGGAGTAGGTGAAAGAGTAAATTTAATAATACATAAAATAATTTTAACTTAAGTTGACTTTGAGTTTTTGACTAATGGTAAAACACTCAAACTAGCCGAAAGACTATTTAGTGATATGACATTAAAAATGCAAGAGTTTTATAATATAGTTTTAAAAAACAAGAAACTACCTAATGTATTGTAATAAAATCTAAATAAAATTAATGTATAGTCAATCGATATTTTTAAACTAGATCACTCACCAAATTGGTTGATAACTTCATAGTCTTCCAATTCAATTATATAAAAATTGTTGTTTACAAGAATATAAATATTATCAAAATAAGATAATAATAATAATAGAAAATATTCAAAACATTTGAAATTTAATATAAATTTAGTTTTTATATTTAAATTTTCAAATAAAAATGATAAATTTTAACTAAATTAATAAATTTTGATTTCACCAATTTAATTGATTTTTTAACATTATGATTTTAAATATATTACTGAATTGATTTATTAAATAACATTTCAATATTATTTTTAAATAGTAAAACTAACGCGCATGTCAGTTCAAACTTAGATGATGCTTGTTGGAATATAATAGTATCTTTGGCCAAAGTGAAGAAGGGTCACTTGTTAAAGCAATTAGATGATATTTAAAAGCTAGAAGAGGCATTCTAGGGCTAGAAGTCAAGGGTGGAATGGTTGAATTGGAGAGATTTCAGACCACCAAACCCTACAATATGCTTAAATCTTATATGCATAATAAAAATCACTACATTGCTATATATACTCATTTGATATTTAATACTTAAATTTATATTTAATTTTACATAAATCATATTTTATCTTTATAGTGGCATTAAGATTCTAAGGAATTAATGAATGGAATAGGGGAAGTTAGATTAAAATCCAAATATTTTATTGAAAACTTTTCTTTTCTTAAATTATTTCTTACTTCTCTTTCATAAAAATACATCCTCTAAGAGGGATGGCGTTCTATACTTAATATTTTGAAAAAAAAATCATAAATTAATTTCCTAGAATATAGAGGGTGAGATGTAAAACACACTCTATCATCATCGTCATCGTTCATTAATATTAGCAATCATCAATAACATCAACCTTATTTTTAATTTCTTTTTTATTTCATATTCATCAAGTGCATCTATTTTACTTAATTATCTTAACTTGTACATATAATCAAGTCTTAATATGTGAAGTCTTTTACAAAAATATAAGATTACAATCTTAACCTTAAATATATACATTCCTCAAAATTCATTTCATTTACAAAATATATCCTTCAATATATATAACATATACAATTCTTAAGGTCATGGACAAGGCAACTAAGAGAAATAAATTTAGTACCTTTATAACAACCAAGGTGTTGTCCAAAATAAACTTAAATCTTTTATCTTCTAGCTTTAGTGTTTTTGTCGACATAATTCAACATATATAAAACAACTTGTAATGTATGGTGATAGAGTAAGTTTATGGAAAGAAACTTCATGAATGGTTATATCTTATTATATAATTATTGTCATGCATAAAATATGCTTATATATCATATCAAGAATGCGTTTTTAAAAATATATATTTCTTTTGTATCTACATATATCATAACATTTCACAACATAGCATAATATTTCATCCATTGTAGTGCTCAAATAATTATAATGTCCCTTTTTATATTACACATTTTTGGGTAATAAAGTGCTTCATATCTTCTTCGTGGTCTTTTTATAAATTTAAGATGCAAGTTTTTTCTAAGTGCACAACCCTTATATGTGCTAGGAGCTTAACCCCTTTTAAGGGAAGTGTTGTTCTGCTTTGTATTACAAGTGCATAGTATCATAACAATAATATAGAGTGAATAAAGTCTTAATCGCATGAAAATAGGTTTACGAATACCAACATTTATCAAGTATTATTTAGCAAATCAATTAAAAGAATTGAAACAAAGGATAAATTTATTCAATTTACTAATAAAGTCAAAGGAAACTTATAATGATATGAACTTTCAGGGAATTAGGATTTACCACATAAATCTCTTATAATTATCTAATTGACTTATATTTGATTATAATTGAGTTAACTTTTAAAGATTGATTTCTCTAAAATTTCTAATATGCTCTCAAGTTATACTAGGTATATTTATATTAAATTCGCTTTTATTCTCGTAGTCATAAAAGGTTTAATAGAAATTTCTTAAGATTTATGGCTAATTTTGTTATGATATCAAAGGATTGTTATATCTCTAAGTCACAATGATATAAGGTTTAACAATTTATGAATTAGTATTATGTTTTCACTCTCGTTCCTTCACATAACGCCTTAGACATGTAAGTATTAGATCCTAACACAAGCAAGGCATTAAAGCACATAATTGCTAAATTAAAATATCTTATATGAATCAAAATCAAAATTTCAATTAATACTTATAAAAAGATTAAAGGGTTACAATGGTTACACATAATTAAGATTGAAAATCCAAAGAAAAGAAACCATATCCATAATCAATTGAAAGAAAAAAACTGAAATATAGGAGTAAAGTATCTTCCTTAAATAACATTTTGAACAAAGTTTTATAAAGATGAGCTTTTAATTTCTTAAAAATATTTAATCTCTGAGAATTTCCCTTGTAATATCTTTGTAGAGTCTCAAGGTCTAATTGCTAGTTAAAACCACTCAAATGCATCCAAAATCATTATTATATCATGTCAATAAATGTCCAAATAGGATATAAACTTTAAAAAGAAAGAAATTTGCATCAAAAGAGGAAGAGACTTGTTATTATACATATCTTGCATGTAATTTGTGCATGACCTAGGACCTCAAATCTTGAACAGTCAACTTTCTAGCAAGGCGCACGACTTAGATGTAAGCCATGCATACCATCCTATGCATTAATACCAACTTCTAAGAGTGATATTTAAAGCTAGAAAAATTCAATTGCTTTAATTCTTTTTACTTTGGAAACTTAAGATGTGATCTACGACTTCATAGATTTGTCAAACTTCTAATTTTATGTTTTTCATCTTGATTTAGCTTAAACATTTTATTGCTTGATCAGTTATCAACATTAAAACATACTTAAATATTTTTGCAATTTCTTCTTATTTTTATATCTAAATGATACAAAGTTTCTTCTATATTAAACTAGACACATTTATCTAGTAGTTTGAAGACTTCCATATCCAAATTCATCTTGCTTAATTCATATGATCTCTTAGATGATACATAATCTATAACTCTCTTTCAAGTAATGTCGAATTTAGCTCATTTTCATGCATGTTGTTTAATTACTTAATCTAAGTTACCAAAACATTTGAAAAAGACTAAAAAATTATTAAAAATAAAATAAGTTAGAATAATAAACTAACTTAAGAATTAAAGATAAAAAAATATGCATAAAGTACGCCTACCAAGAAGAATAACAATTATATCCCATCTTAAATATAATAAATCATATCGTTTTGGCACCCACTAGCTAACATAATATATATAACATATGCATATCATCTCCATCCATGTCATGATCAATCACAAACTCATGGAATTTTAATTCTTCCTTAAGGCACACCTACATATCACATATCATATATGCATCATAAAACATCTATAACTTTCTAATCTATTCACATCAGTGCATATGACTTTTACTACAAATTAATTTCACATAATTAGGCTTTTATTTCAAACTCGCAATAGCATAAATGCATTTACAATAATAAAAGAATGATATCATTATACACCTCTAATCATTAATCTATATTTCTTAGTATTATCTTTTTATTTTCTTTTGAAATGAGCATCATCTCTTACTTAACACCATACATTCATCAAAATAAATGAATAACTCATAAATTAAAAAAAGCTTAAGAATTAATATATTATGAGTGTTCATAACTCATCCATAAAGTACAAACATCAATCGTAACATTCATGAAGTTATAATATCCCTTAATTAGGGAGATTAACTCACTTAAACCACAATAATCAATTAAAGGCACCTAAGGTATTGGCCCTATGTACCAAGAAGAGGAGGTTGAATTGGTGTATAAAAATTAAAATTGGAAAGAGAGAAGAGAAATGAGTAGGAAAGAAACATACAATTTATAGTAGTTCAGGTATAAACAACCTACATCCACTCTCTAATTCTTAGAAATTAGGTGTTCCACTATCTTTTAAAAGTATTTTCAAGCTTACACCAAACTTTTACACTTGTGTTTTGAAGGCTTCCACAACAACCTATACATTTGTGTTTTGAGGCTTACACAAACCTTTACACTTGTGTTTTAATAGGCTCATACAATAACCTCTCTTGTGTTTTGAAGCTCACACAACAACCTTTACACTTGTGTTTTAACAAGCTCACACAACAACCTCTCTTGTGTTTTGAGGCTCACACAACAACCTATTACAATTGGTGTTTATGCTCACACCCAAAAATGACTTAAAGAATAGAAAAGAGTGAGTAGCAAATTGCAAGAGTTTGGGTACAAAGTTATCAATTCTCTTGCATTTACATTTGTTTGGTGAGGTATTTATAGCATTTGCCCACCAAAGAGACGTTGCAATAAAATTGGTACAAAATCATCGAAGTGTGCTAGATAGATTTTCGCATTAAATGTTTGACAAACTTAATTCGTGGTCGTTACTACACGTTAGTGGTCGTGAAATCCAAATTCGAAAAGTAAAACCCCCTTTGTGTCTAACGACTAGTCCACGTGGCAACTTCTCATTAGTTCACTAGAATAATATAGTTGTTGCCTTTCACTTGCTCTCAAAAGTAGCGGTCGCTATTTATCTTGTACAGGATGCGACTTTGGACGCGAATTCCTCTGCCAAAAGTGTTCATCTTCTACTTTTGGGTTTGCGGTCGCCACCAGCAAGTTCTCATTGTGATTTTTGACTTTCAACAGTTACCTGGGACACTTGTCAAGTTGTGGTTGTGGACTTGATTGCATCTTGAGTTACTTCGAAATTCGCGGTCGCGACTGAGGCAAGTCTTACACCGTGAATTCGTCTGTGACTCTAGCTTTCCTTTCTTTAAATTGGTCGAGGTAAAGAAGTGGCCTGCGAATACGTCTATCCATTTTATCAACCTGTCTTGGTTTAGTTCGCGGTCGCAATTTATCAAGTTGTGGTCACGAATTAGAGATCACTTGCTTACTTTGGAGATTTTTTAACTTCATCTAACTTCCAATGTAGAGATTAACTAAAAAACTGCAAAACAACACTTAATTTGAAATATTAGAATTGATCAATCCTCTTTGTTAAGATCAAAAGAGGTCTAAGACTTAGGGTTGACCACCATAATCCAACAGGAATGTTAACACATAAGGATTTTATAAATTTCATAAATAGTATGAATTACAATAGTTGCATTTTCATTTTAAACTTGATGCAAGTAGGCTGCAAATAAAGGTGGCAAAAAGGTTGGTTTGGGTTTGGATCTGGATCACCCAAGCTTAGGTTAGGTTTGAATCATTTATTGAGTTTGCATTCAGAAATGATTTTAGATCAGGTTTGAGTTTACTCTTAAAAATTATATTTTAGAATCATTTGTTATTCAATTTTAAAATATCCATTTGAATTTTTTTTAATGATTTATGCAATATGTTCTCATAATTTGTTAAGAGACAAATAATAATTTTCTTTCATAATTTGAGTTTACTCTCATAATATGTTTTCGATGATGCTTTTATCTTATTTTCAATTTAATCCCTTTTTAGCTTAAATAAATTTATTATATACTTTTATATGAAAATTTTTAATTTATATTTAAATCTATAAATTTTTAAATTTTATATTTATAATATATAAAATCTTTCAATATCTCATTTAAAATTTTTTTTCTCTCAATCTCTCTTTAAAAATATAATTTTATATTTAATAATAAATTATTTAAAATATTTAAATAAAAAATTTTAGAAATATTTACAAAATCAATTGTATGAGCTTAATTAAGATGATACTTTTATTTTAATTGAAGAATAATTCTAATTTTAATTACTTAAATTTATTATATAATTTTATTTGATAATTTTCTATTTATTTTAAAAAATTTAAAAATTTTGAAATTTAAATTTATAAATCTCACAATTTCTAATTTTAAAAAATTTTCTTTCATTCTCTTCTTAAAAAATTAATTTATATATTTTAAATAATAAATTATTTAAACCATTTAAATAAAAAATTTTAAGAAATATTTAAAAAGTCAATTATATAATATGAACCTGAATATTCTAAAAAATATAGATTTATTAGTTTATTATTTAAATATATAAAAATAAAATTTATAATTGTAGGCCTTACTGCACTAAAGGGGGGGTGGGGGGTTGGGGGAGTTGAATTAGTGGCAAATTTGAACTTTTGATTTGGATGAAACTCACAAAAATAAAAGATTAGAGAAAGGGGTAGGAAAAAAATGAACATAAGAGTTTTATAGTGTGTTCGGGTATTAACCAATCTTACATTCATTTTCCAATTCACCAATTGGGTATTTCACTCAATCACTAGTGTTTTACAAGCTCACACTCAACTTGTGTTTTCTAGGCTCACACAAAAACCTCTTATAAGTGTTTTCGAGACTCACACTAAACCTATCACAAGTGCTTTCAAGACTCACACTAAAACCTATACAAGAGTTTTCTAAACAAAGACTAACTCTCAAACCCAACCTTAAAGGTGTTGAAAACTCACACCAAACTATGTACAAAGAATTAAAGATGAGAATTAACTTAGCAAGAGTTTTGGCACATATTAAATGATTATCCTTGTGCATTCAAGTCCATTTGGTGGTGTATTTATAGGCAATAACCACCAAAGAGACGTTACAAATAAACTATGTCCAAATCTCTAAGTTGTGCTAGACATATCTTGCATTAAATGCTCGTCAGGCGAAATTCGCGATTGAAACTGAATTCGCGGTTGCTATTTTTGAACTGTGTCTAACGACTAGTCCACATGACATGAAACCATTGGTCTTTCCAAAAACTAGCCGTTGGTTCTTTCTAACGGATCTTAAACTTCGCGGTCGCTACTTAAAATTCACGGTCGCTATTTTCCTTGTCGGACGTGATTGTCATCATGAAATCATCTGTCTAACATGAAGATGTTGTTTCTGAAATTCGTGGTCACTATTGAAAATTCGCGGTCGCTACTTTTGAATCTCAATAGCTATAATAGCTACTTTTTCGAAATTTGCGATCACTAATTTCGAAGGCAAATTTTCATACTTGGAATTTCTTGCTTTTAATCACTTATATTAAACTCCTAATGAGATTCTATCTTAATATCTGCAAAAAAAAAAAAAACACTTAAAATTGATATTAGAACCTTTCAATCTATATTATCAAGATAAAAAAAAGGTCTTGACTTAGGTTTAAATAACCTAGTCCAACAATCTCCCCCTTTTTGATTTTGACAATCTAGATTGAATATGCAAAACATAAAGAATCAATTATGCATGCTCCTAAGAGAATGATTGTGAAGTGATTAAAAAAACATAAGTATGAAATTGCTCCCCCTCAATCCATACACCCCCTTACTTATTCTAATAAGATCATTGTCTTAGCTTATTACAAATGAAGTTCAATTTCTCTCCCCTTTTTATATGTTCCCTCTCTGTGTATTCAGTCAATTATCTCTCCTTCTTTGTCAAGATCAAAAAGAGGAGAATGGGAGGGAATAAGAGAGAGAATAGGGAATATGAAAGGGAAATGACTACAAACTTGTCAATAGTACAAACTCAAATTTGAATAGCAAACATAAGTAATTTTGCATAATTGATCACAATATGTCACATAAGAAGATAAATGGATGAAATATAAATGCAAAATAATTCAAACATTTAAAAGATGCTTGAACATACAAATTAAGGCTAGAAAATTAAGAGTGGTCATATATGGCCCTAGTAGAGTATATGTTTTTTGATGATTGATTTGAACATTTGAAATGTAGAAAATCTCAAATGCAAAATGAATTGATTCAACTCAATATACAATCAATCAAATCAAATCAAATATGTCAACACATAGATATATCAAGTAATAAAACTCCCCCTAAATGTAGGCATAAATATATTAAATTAAAAACATAAGGGATAAGAGATACATTACAAGTTTAGTATTAATGCCTTGATACCAAATAACCATTTGAAACTTTTAGCCCTTTTTCATTAGCAATCTCCATTCACCTTTAGATTTTCCATGATGAGAATTTGGTGAAAAAGTCCCCATCCTGCAATATCAAATACTTTGTTTTGGTATCCAAACATACTTGGGTCCTTAGGGGTTAGTCTTGGAAGGGTTCTCCAATTTGAGGTATGTCTTCCTAATGTGACAAAATACATTGATATGCCCATATCTCATGCAATAATGACATTGGAGCTTAGACTTGTGAGTCTTTCTCCGATGTACTACCATAGTATGAGTAGGGGGACTTCTCATACTTGGGTGGTGAGAGTGTATGCAAGTGCATGAGTGATGAGAAATAGAGGAGAATTTTCTATGATTGTGTGGGTAAACATGCTTCTCGTTGTATATATAAGCATGATTTGCTCTTTGAGCCTTGGCTCTTGAGCCTTGGGAGGGTCTTTCCTTTGCCCTCCTTAGGCATAGGTGGTTTAATGCTATGGGCACCTATCTTCCCTATGACCTCAATACTTGAAGTTTGAGGTGTTGATGCTCTAATGAATTTAGTGAGTGAATAAGTAGGTGAAAAGGCTTCATTAAAGCCTAAACCATGCCTGACTAAAGGAAGGAGGTCTTTGAGATACAATAAGTGTATCCAACGCTTCCTTCCTCTTATGAAATTTAGAGATGAAATTTCTAAGTTTTATAACTTCATCCTTTAAAGAATCACTTTCTTTTCTCAAAGATTTAAGAGAGTATGAAGACTTAGAACGACTCTCTAGTGACTTTTTGAGTTATTCATTATAAGTCCTCAATTCACTTACAAGATTGTTTAAGGATTTAAATTTATCCTTTAGTTTGGAACATTTTTTCTTATAAGTTTTCATGTGTGACTTATATTTGTCACCTTTCAAAGTTCTAAAAGCTCATAATTTATATCATCAAGTGCATAATAATCATCATAAGAATGTGTCGAAGTACTTACCTCTTCGAACGAGTCCTCTTGAGCCATGAAGCAAAAGTTTGCTGCTTCATCTCCATCTTCATCTTCATCACTTGAATCGTCATCCCAAGTAGCCTTAAAGGACTTCTTCTTTTCCTTGTGATGATAGGAAGATGACTTTCTTTGAATTCTTCTTTCTGTTCTCCTTTTTATCAACTCCTTGGTCCTTCTTAATATTTTGGCAAACTTTTTTTCTTCTTTATCACTTTCATTTTTCTTGAAAGCCATCTCATGAGTGAGAAGCTTACCAATGAGGACATCGGTTGACATTTTCCCAATCTCTGGATTAGACTCTTGAATGCTGCATATTCTTACACCAAATTTATTTAATGGAAGAGATTTGAGGATTTTAGTGTTTACCTCATAGTTGGTAAGAATCCTTCCAAACTTTTTTATGTTTGTGATAATAGAGAGGAGTTTATTCGTCATTTCGGTGATGCTCTCATGGTCTTTCATCATGAAGAACTCCCACTCTGTCATATATATCTCCAACTTGCTTAATTTCACAAGAGTTGTCCCCTCATGATAGTTTTCTAGTGATTTCCATATGGCATGTGTAGTTCGGCAATGTTAGACTTTTCCATTTTCTTCTCTTGACATGGAGCTTATGAGAATAGCCATTGCCCTCTTGTTCTTCCCATTTGGTTTCCTTTATGCTTTACTCCATTCTTCTCTTGCAATTGCCACTTCTACTCCTTCAACCATTTTTGTTGGAGGTTTCCACTCTTCAAGTATAAAATCCCATAAGTTGATGAGATCACTATTAAGATAGATCTCCATTTTATGTTTCCAAAGATCATAATCATTGCCATCAAAATAGGGATTAAGATGAGAATAAACTCATTCTTATGTCATTGATCTTTTTTCACACAATTAAGACTTGAATTGAGACTTCGCTCTGATACCAATTGTAGGCCCTAGTGCACCAAGAAGGGGGGGGGGGGGGGGGTGGGGGTTGGGGGGTTAATTTAATGACAAATTTAAACTTTTGATTTGGAGGAAACTCACAAAAATGAAAGATTAGAGAAAGGGGTAGGAGAAGAATGAACACAAGAGTTTTATAGTGGTTCGGGTATTAACCAACCTTACATTCACTCCCTAATTTACCAATTGGGTATTTCACTCAATCACTAGTGTTTTATAAGCTCACACTCAACTTAGTGTTTAGGCTCAGACCAAACCTTACAACTTGTGTTTTCTAGGCTCACACAAAAACCTCTTACAAGTGATTTCGAGGCTCACACTAAAACCTACCATAAGTGTTTTCAAGGTTCACACTAAAACTTATACAAGAGTTTTCTAAACAAGGACTAACTCTCAAACCCAACCCAAAAAATGTCTAAAGCTCACACCAAACTATATACAAAGAAATATGGAGTTAAAGATGAAAATTAACTTAGCAAGAGTTTTGGCATATATTAAATGGTTATCCTTTTGCATTCAAGTCCATTTGGTGGTATATTTATAGGCAATAACCACCAAAGAGACGTTACAAATAAATTATGTCCAAATCTCCAAGTTGTGCTAGATATATCTTGCATTAAATGCTCGTCAGACAAAATTCACAGTTGAGACTGAATTTGCGATCACTAATTTTGAACTGTCTAACGGTTAGTCCACGTGGCATGAAACCATTGGTCTTTCCAAAAACTAGCCGTTGGATCTTTCTAACGGATTTTAAACTTCGCGGTTCTTACTTCAAATTGTTGGTCGCTATTTTCTTTGTCGGATGTGATT
The DNA here is from genome assembly GCA_949677035.1 of Omphalea diandra. Taxonomy (NCBI): domain Eukaryota; kingdom Viridiplantae; phylum Streptophyta; class Magnoliopsida; order Malpighiales; family Euphorbiaceae; genus Omphalea; species Omphalea diandra. The sequence goes on along the minus strand of CATIWR010089305.1, from coordinate 3,336 downwards.
GTCATCGTGAAATCGTTTGTCTAACATGAAGATGTTGTTTCTGAAATTTGCGATCGCTAATGAACATTCGCGATCGCTACTTTTGAATCTCAACAGTTATAATAGTTACTTTTTTGAAATTTGCGGTCGCTACTTGAAATTTGCGGTCGCTAATTTCGAAGGTAAATTTTCATACTTTGAGTTTCTTGCTTCTAATTACTTCCATTCAACTCCTAATGAGATTTTATCTTAATATCTGCAAAAACACCTAAAATTGATATTAAAACCTTTTAATCTATATTGTCAAGATAAAAAAAAAGTTTTGACTTAGGTTTGAATAACCTAGTCCAACAATAATTTAAAAACTTAAAATTGGTATAAAATTATTTATTTATCAATTAAAAAATAAAAATTTGATATTTTTGTGAAACAATATTTAAATTGAGTGAAAATAAAAATATTATCTTTGTAATATTTAAACTTAATTTTGAATTTGATTGAACTAATTGAAAAAAATATAGAGGTCAATTGAGTCTAAATATACACTTTAAAACTTGGAGTACTATTCAAAACAATTCATCAAATTAGAGTACAATTCATTTAATTAGAAACTTTGGATACAATTGAAAATTTGTGAAATGGTTTGAATTTTTTGAGTCATTGGGCCTAAAATTTTTTAAATAAAAATTTTTTGTCATAATAAATATGTATACAAGATAAATTATAATCGATGCTCCTTTATCATAATTTTTTATCACAATATATTGCAACAAATTTTTAGTGCCTACCAACTTAGATATAAAAAAAAGGTTATATTGTCATAATAATATCTGTCACTATATTAAATAATTTAAAAAATTATAATAAAATTATATTATCATGGTAAATAATTTTTATTCTTACTAAATAATTTACCATAATAAATAAGAAATTGTAATTTATGCATATAAAAAGACACAATAAAATCATTAAATTTATTAAAATATAAAAATTTTGTTATATTTTAAATAAAAATAAAATTAAAGTTGAATTAAAATTTGAATTTAATTAAATTATCTAAATGTTTTTTAAACGAATTTGTTTCTTTTTTACTATTCTGCCTTTTATATATTTAGTAAGAAATTTTTTTATATTATTATCGGGTCAATTGGGTCGGTCACAGGTTTATTCATTCGAGTTAATTTTGACCTCATCCATTGGGTTGACCCTTACTCGATCCAAAAATTTTCTACTCATTTTGAGTTTGTTTGAGTTTGGGTCATCTTTTTCCGATGGATTTGGCTGAAGTTTTTGGATCGGGTAAAAAACTACCACTTTTAGTGGCAAAAATATTCTACTTCAATTTCAACTTTATTTTTATTTTTATTTAGAATATAAATTTACTAGTTTTACAATGCACTTTTCATATACCTAAATTACAATTTCTTATTTACTGAGTCAAGTTATGTAATAAGAATAAAGTTATTTATTTCGATAAAATAATTTTATAATAATTTTAAATTATTTAATATAGTGATAAAAATATTATTATGATAATATTACTTCTTTTTATATATAATTTGGTGGGCATACTAATATATTGTAACAAAATTTTTTGATGAAAGAGTTTATACCATAATTTATCTTATATGTTTATTTATTATAATAAAAATTTTTGGACTCAATGACTCAAAAAATTTAAATCTTTCATGAATTTTCAATTGTATCAAAAGTTTCTAATTGAGTCAATTGCACCCTAATTTGAGAAATTGATTTCAATATTACCTCAAATCAAGATCAATATTTAATAAAGTGTATATTTAGATTTAATTGATTGATCCTTGTATTATTGCAATTCGTTCAATAAGATTCAAAATTAAGTATAAATCTTATTAAGATAACATTTTTATTTTTACTCAACTTAAGTTTTTCACAAAAATAATAAAATTTTGTTTTATTTTAGTTAATAAGTAATTAATTTTATATCAATTTCATATTTTCAAATTAAAATTTTTATTTATTTAAATAATTAACTAATAAATTTTTAATTTTTATTTAAAGGATAAAATTTTTAAAAATGTTCAGGTTCATATCATATAATTGATTTCTTAAATTTTTTTAAAAATTTTTATTTTAAATGATTTAAAAAATTTATTATTTAAATATATAAATTAATTTTCTCAGGAGAGAATGGAATGATTTTTTTTTATTAATGAGAGATTGTGAGATTTATAAATTATAAATTTTGAAAGATTTTAAATTTTTAAATTTAAATATAAAATATCATATAAAAATGAGATTAAACTGAATAAAAAAAAATAAAAGTATCATTTTAATTAAGCTTATGTAATTGGTTTTTAAATGTTTCTTAAAGCTTTTATTTTAAATGATTTAAATAATTCATTATTTTAAACATAAAAATTAATTTTTAAGGAGAGGTTGAGAGGAATTTTTTTTAAATGAGATATTGATAGATTTTATGAATTATAAATTTAAAATTTAAAATTTTTTATTTTTAAATTTAAAAATAAAAATGAAATTCATCATATAAAGTACATAATAAATTTAATAAATAAAAAATAATATTAAATTGAATAAAAAATAAAACTACCATCTTAAATAAGCACATGTAATTGATTATCTTAGAAGTTTTTATTTTAAACTATTTAAAATTTTTTATTTAAAATATAAAATTAATTTTTGAAAAATAAGAGATTGAGAGATTTTATGAATTATAAATTTAAAATTTAAAATTTAAATAAAAAATTCAAATTCATTATAAAAAATATAATAAATTTAATTAAGCAAAAATATGATTAAGTTGAATAAAAATAAAAGTATCATATTAATTAAACTCTAAACTTAATTTTGGATTTAATTGAACTAATTGAAAAAGTATAAAGGTCAATCAAATCTAAATATGCACTTTATTAAATTATGATTTTAAGTTGGAGAATAAATAAAATCAATTTATTAAAATAGAGTGTAATTGACTCAATTAAAAGTTTGGATACAATTGAAAATCGCATAAAGTTTTGATTTTTTAGATTATTAAGCCAAAATTTATAATAATTTCTTAAATAATTTAATATATATAGGAAATTTATCATAAATTTTCTTATTTTTTATTATAATTGTGATAAATTTGATTGTTGTCATGATAAATCACATATTGAGATAAAATTAATTTTATCACATGAATTTTTATCATAATACATAATTTTTTTTTGTAATAAGTCATTTGTTATAATTGTACATTATATATCCATTTGTAAATTAGTTTAAATTATGATATATGATTTAAATATAATTTTATATCAACTTAGTTCAATTGTTTGATTCATTATATACAGTCATTTGCTTAAAAAAATAAATTAT
>CATIWR010089298.1:0-22111 GCA_949677035.1 Omphalea diandra | reverse complement strand
TTAGGAAAAAAGTTTTCTTTTGATTTCAAATATTCTTATGTTTCATGTTCTTATTTGATTTCTAAATCTTCTTTTGATAAACCTAGATCTTCTAGTGCTTTTGTTTTAAAGAAAATTGATGCTTTAGTATTTCTCCATACTAGATGAAAAATGTGTACTAGGGTTTATTTTAGACATTTAATTTTGATTCAAACTCTTTTTGCTAGACTTTTGCTACATTTGGCATATACTAACCCTATTGTAGGTGGTTCCATGCGTGTTGTATTTGATCTGGGTATAAAGAATTACAATTTGGTTGGTAAGTTTTATTTGGATTATTTTTATTAGTTCTTATATTTTGTCCTTTTTTTTTTTTTTTCCTTTCTTCTAGGTCTAGATTCGAGGACGAATCCTCTTGAGGAGGGAGGGAATGATGCAAACAGCCAAGGCTAAAGTAAAAGATTCACTTCAACTTCAAGGCCCAATCATAAAGGGCCTTAAAGAAGTTTAAGGATGTAATTGAATCATTCATACAATAAGGAATTACACTTTGATTAGCCCAAAAAGAGCAAAGATGCATGAAGCCAATTAAAAGCTGATGGCAGCTTAAACTCTTCAAATGGATAACTTAACTTAATACAATGGAGCCCAACTTATGGAGAGCATCCAAGCATGACCCAATTCGTGCAAGGCATGTAAAAAGAAGCCCAAGGCATGCAAAAGGAAGCCCAAGTCATGTAAGCAAGGAAATATGGCCTAAAGTCAAAGATTCTTGCAAGATTTCCTTAGTTGGCAATATTTCCTAATGCCATTAGGATTTCCTCATTAGGTTGAATCCTTTTCCTTTTCTATTTAAGAAGAGTTGTTCTTTAGTTAGGAAAGTATCTTGGTCTAATCTTGTTGACCAATCATAATGTTTCCTTAGTTTTCCTATTTAGTTTAGGATTACCTTTTCCTTATTACATTAGGAAGTATTGAATTCTGTTAGGGAATGCAAACCAATTCCTAATTGGTTTTGGATTAATCATTGTAAGGCTATAAATAGCCCTCATATTCTGCCAAGAGGAAAATAATTCAATCAATATTATTATTGTTAGCAATTTTGCTTGTGAGATTAAATTCTCTTCTTGAGTGGACTTGGTGAGATTGTTGAGTGAAGACTTAATAATTTCATAAACTTGTTAATTCTGATCTTAAATTAGCTTGGTTAATTTAAGGTTTGAGTTAACACAACTTTGAATCTATATAACTTAGATTGCCAGAAACAAGTTTTCTAGAGGTCTAGTTAGGATTCGAAGATCAAAACTCCAATACTTAGTTTGATAGATTTTAGGCAACTATTATGTAGCATACAAGTAAGGATCAATCCAACCTTTTTAGTATCATAAACTAATAGCATCGCAGTTCTAATACTGAGCACCATAGAATAACAAACTAAGGCCAAGATTATAAGGAAAGCATAATAGACCATACAATTAACATGTGGATATGCATGAAATACATACCTTCATAGGCTTTTTAACTGGTTTTCAGTGTTATTGGTAGAGAAGAGGCATGAGAAGAACCAGGAATTCGGCCTTTGAGAGGGAAGTACCTGTTCTTCTCTGCTTCATAATAAAAACCCGGAAGTTCTGCCAAACAACCAAGGAGATTTTGCTATTATTATTTTTATAACTAAAATAAAATTTTTGATGTGGCATGATTTTTCACAACAAAATTAAACTCTCTCTCCTATTTCAAACGCTGCAGAGAGAAGATGGAAGGAGCGGCGGCGGGAGGAGATGGAAAACGGTCGGTGGCTGCTTATTGGTAAAGTTGATTGTTAAATAGTGTAAGTCGGCGGTCGATTCGAGTATGTAGCTTTGAATAAAAAAGTACTCAGCGCTTCGCAGATTTGAAGCTAATTTTCAATTGTTTAGAGTTTTTCTAAGAGAGTGTACTAGGGGAATTAAAGATTTTAGTGAGTTTTAAAATTTAGCAGTATTTAATAATGATTTTAAATACTTTAAAGATATTTAATAAAATTTTAAAAAGTTTATAAAAAACAATAGTTTCAATAAAGATTTTTAAAAAGTTTTGAAAAAGTCATAAAAAATTTGAGCATATTTAATTACAATTTTTACAAACATTTAAAAAGTCATTTACTTTTAAAATTAATGAACTTTTATAGATTCAATGACTTTCTAGTCTCAAGATTTCTTAAAATTTTTGTAAATTTTAAAATAAAATCTTTGAAAGTCATTTATAAATATTATAAACTTTATAAAAATTATTTAAAAATTTTATAAACTCTATAAATGTCATTCACTTAAAAAAAAAAATCTATAAAACTATTAATTAAATACACTCACTAGTTTCAGGACAACCAAAGATGTCATAGGCCTAATCATTTTGAAAAGTAAATTTTTTTTATTATAATTTATGAATTAAATGATAGAGAATTTGCTAAGTTATTATTAAATTTTTTATGAATTTTTGTTTTGCATATGATATAATACCTATGTCTTTTGTAAATGGGCATGATCTTATTCATAATGCTAATTATAATTTGCAAGAGTATTTTAATCAGAATATATAAATTATTTTATAACATTTCATGAACAAATTGTTATGTTGGTAATGAATATTGTACAACTAAAGTTATGCAATAAGAAAATAGTGGAAAGTATAATTGTTGTTTAATGGACTATATTAAAATATTTGGAAAATATTAAAATTAAAATAAATATACTAAAATATTACATATTGTATTTGTTAATTATTAGATAACATGTCATAAAATGTACATAGTTAGAATTTAAATAAATAATATCTCAATAAAAAAATAAATATTATATAGTATCAATCAATTTAATTATTATTTCATATCATTACATTATAATTTATAAAGGAACATGTCTCCATAGTTATATTATAATCAATGATTTTTAAATTGAAAAGACTTCTTCGATGATTTAAAGCTACCATGACAACTGCAAACTTAACATTCGCAATGCATTCATGATCGACTCTGATTGCACTGTAATTAATGTTTAGCATGTTTTGTCTTCATATTCATAATAAATGTGACATATAAAAGCATTAGGTATATTCTCTTCCATTTCGAATCTCGCAGGAGGAAAACTTAATTGACAAAGAGTGCAGTCCAAAATTAATTCCAATGGTATTTTGATAGTCATCATTTGTCAATTTTGTGTGTAAATTAATATATTAATAAGAAAATAAATATAAAAGTAATCTTAACAATAAATAAAAAAAAATAGCAGTGGACAGATTGAGAAATATAAAAGTATCTATTCATATTTTAGAATGTTACTTATCTAAATCAACTAGTTATTTATCATCCATATTAATATAGATTATTAAATTGATTATGAGTAAATTAATAATTATATATGATGCCATCTAATGGACAACTATTGTTAAAATTTATACATAAATTATGATTTATATGAATATAGATCTAAAATAATTTAAATGAAAACTAGATAATTTATTGGTACGTAAATTAAAATAAGAAAAATTTATATTTACTTATTTGTTAAAATAGTACAAGATATCAATTATTTCTAAGAATAAGCATAATAAAAATACTTAAATGTTCATATGTTGTGCAAAAATTATAGAAGTTTAAATTCTATATGTTCATTAATAAAGTTGAATTCATTTTTTCATTTATATACATATAATTTATCTTTTACTATATAAAAAATTATACTTGATTTCATTTGTAGTCGATTAATAGATGGTATAAATAATATAATGTTGAATGTTAACCTTTTATATATAATGGTTTTGAAATTGGATATTGTGGAAAGTTTTCATACCTAATTCTAGCTATATCAAAAATTGTAAAGGCATTATTAATATAAAAAATTTTTTGAATATATCTATTTAAAATTAACTGTAAAGTTAAAAGAATATTCATTTTATTTATTAAATTTTATTTATATGGAAAAAATAGTTAACTAAGGCTTAGTTTTTTAATAAAGACTGAACAATAGGTAACTATAGTCAGAAATAATTTAATCGTTAAACAATCATAAACAACTCGCAAACAATATTTCATTGCATTAGAAAAAAATAAGAAGGTACAACATAATAAACTACAAAAAAAAAAAAAGTTGTTGAGAATCCATGGTAAAGAATGTAGAAACAGTTAATGAAAGTTATAAATGATATAATATAATATAATACATTATTTAGAAATTAGTAACTATGAAAATATAGAGGTAGGAATTTTGCTGATCATGTAAGTGAAGAAAAGGAAGAATTATGAAATGGGCAGATGCTTAGGCCCTAAAATAGTAAATAATAAGTATAGAAACTTATATTGCTAAAGTTGTTTTGAAAATGAATAAATATAAATGCAGATCAGAATGTTATTTGTAGATTGTCAGTGTAAGTTGAAAATAAAGAATATTATTGTTTCAATATTGTAGTATTAAATGCTGATGGAAAGTTAAACATGTGTAATGACACTTGTAAATGCAGATTTTAATATATGGTGAAATCAGTATATTTTGCATAAGAAGAATAAATGCTCGATAGAAGTTGAATGTATACATTAACATGTATATATACAATAACATGAATATATACAATATATACTAAAATTGAGATATTTCTTATGATGAAAGTAAATATAGTTATAGGAATTATACTTAATGAAGCTGGGCTTTTAAAAATTTTGAAAATTCTTATATAAAATCAAGAAAACAATAAAATAATTAACTTATGTTGGAAATAATAGAAAAAGAAGTTAAAACAACAGAGTTTTAATTATGATTCATTTCTATGGACCGACATATGTTTTTCACCAGACTAACTAACGCAAGCATATCAGTTCTGTATAGGTTGAATATAAAAATTGCTTATTTATCGAAACGTCGTCATTTTTCGGTGATAATAGAAAGCAACTGAGTCGTCTGAAGGATGGAAGTAACATTTTATATAGCTACAGCCGAAACAATGTTTTGTAGTCAAATTTGTGTATAGACAACTTCAATTGTTTTGCTGACAAAGAGCTACAATCGTCATCTGTCCGCTAATATAAATAGAATATAATATAAACTGGAATGTAATAGAAATATATGAATATAATAAATATTGTAAATAATATCATATGTATGTAAATAAATATCAAAATCTAATTATAATACAATAAAGTTGTTATAAATATAAAATTGCAAAACCAATATGAAACAATACAAATAATATAATAATAATATGATAAATCTATAATTATACTATAATAAAATATGTAATATATAAAATGACATGAATATTTATATAATGATTAATTATGTACATACTAAATAATTTTAAATTCTCGAAGAGTATAATATATAATTATATAATAGCTTATTGTATAATTAAAAAATAATAATAATTTAATGGAGACCATAATATATAAATAAAGTACGTAATAATGACATAAACGTAAGTAAGATAAAAATACAATCATATAGTATACTATAATAGTAATTAATTATATAAAAAGTAATATATAAATAAAATATATGATTATAGTAAATTAAATAGTTAGTACAAATATTAAACTATTTAGTAGGTAATAAACTTATATGTATATGTTAATCATCATAATTTTTAATATTATAAATATTGTACTATTTATATGTTATATTCTCTAATAAGATAACATATTTATAAATTAGATATAAGATATAAAATTTTTGCCCATGAATAAATTTAAGATTGCAATTTGGGAATGCATAAATTATAAATATAGTTATATGAAAGATAATAAACATTTTGTTTCAATAAGAGGAGCACATATGAAGATAGTTTGAAGGAGGTCGAAGTTTAGAAGGTGAAGTAAGGAAAAAACTTGAAATCTATGGAAAAAAGATGTAATATTTTGGTATCTAATGTTTTGGTATCTACTATCTCGGGAGTGATAGGTGTTTCCCCCTCTTTTACTTGTCATTTTATTTTTATTTTGCTTATCAACTTCACATTTAGTGTTATAGGCTTTTGGTGCTACCTTGGAAATATTATTTTAGCTTCAAAAATATTTAGGGATAGTTCTAGGACACTTACCTTTTATTTTTTTAAAGAATTTTATTTTGCTATCTTTCGGTTAATTTGTCACCTCAATTTGTGTGCCTTATATCTTTTTTAGGAACCCACACAAAATTATTGAAATTAATTCATGGAATACCCATGAGGAGTTGAGACACATACTTGCGATAAATAAATTATTTATTTATTTTTGTAGATTTTCTTGTTAATAATTGAGTTGTGTTGATCCTGTGATACTTTGTGAATGATTATTGAACCACACTTAAGACTTATGCAAATATTTACTGGAAGGATTAATTTTTATAATTTTTCACACAATTTGTGAATGCTTCTTTCGAGACCAAGGTCGATTATTCTGTGCCTTTCAAATCTCCCTAAATCATCCCATTGCCTACACATTACAAACACACGTAGAATGTTACTTTATTGTTCATGACATTAGATATCTACCTTTATTGTGTTGCTATTTAATGTGACTTTAGCTTGTGTGTCTCGGGCTGTCTATAGCTTGAGGTCTTTCTTTATTTGTTTTCCCCTTTTTCTACCATATGAACGTTGAGTATTTGTTGTTCTTCTTTTTCTTTTAAAAGTAACATCTTTTTCCAGAAGGGAGGTAGAGCGGTGGGCCTAGCTAAGGCTTGGTTTTGTAAGCTATATCCTTAGGTCGTGACTCGCTTATAAGGGATTGGTCTGATGCCTTTCCTGCGGATGTTACTGGAGAAGGCTCCTTATAAGCATTAAATTTTGGGCCTCTAGATGTAGAGCTCAATAATGAAAATCACTAAATATATTCCTTAGAATGGAAAAGCAATTGTTAAGGAAGAGATAAAGGCCTTATATTCCTTAGAATGGAAAAACAATTGTTAAGGAAGAGATAAAGGCCTTAGAAAATCTTAAAGAAGCCTATAGTCAAGCCCAAAGCTAAGCCTAAGACCAAACTCAAATTTGCCTCTCAAGGTTAATGGGGTTTTACATCCCATTAAACAGGGTTGTACAACCCATCAATCATTGTTGTACAACCAAGGACAGGGATGTATAGCCCGTCTTAAAATCCTAGTCTTTAAAACATCTGAGAACTAGTCCCTGCTTAAACCTTAGGGCTGTATAGCCTGGCAGATGAATGTACAACCCATTTTGTACAACCTCTATGCAAACACTAATTCTAAGGGATTTATCTCTCTCTCTATGATTGGATGTCTCCATGGTGTAACCAGAACTATGTTAGGCTCTGGTGCATTCACAACACCTATAAATACCCTCCCCATTTAAAAAGAGGGGGAGGCTTGGACAACTTTAAGGTTACTTTGCCAAAATACACTCTCAAACACAAAAACCCTAAATTGTAACTCACCTTAACTTACTCCAAGGTAGAATTAGGCCTTTCTCTTCATCTTTGTGCATTCTCATAAGTATTTTGGAGGATATTAAACCCATTATATGCCTTTGAGGGTAAGGATTTTACCAAAAGGCATCTAGGATCCCCATTTCCCTTTCTTTCTCTGCCTTTTCTTTCCCTTTCCTCTATTTTCAAAACCTAAGAAATAGGGGGTTGTACAACCTTGTTGGTAAGCTGTACAACCTATTTATGAGCTATACAACCCCCATTATGGGATGTACAACCCAGTTTTTCTATAGTTCTACAAAAAATTCTCTCTTCTCCTCCTTTAGATTTCTTTCTTTTTAAAGTACTTTTATGATATTTTATGACTCCAATGACAGAATAAGGTGAGGTCTAATGACCTAAGACCTTATGCAAACAACCAAGGCTAAAAGCAAAGGATCCACTTCAACTTTAAGGCCCAATCATAAAGGGAAGGGTAAAGAAGTTTAAGGATGTAATTGAAGCATTCATGCAACAAGAAATTACACTTTGATTAGCCCAAGAAGAGCAAAGGATGTGTGAAGCCCAATTAAAAGCTGATGGGAGCTTAACCTCTTCAAATGGAGCACTTAACTTAATACAATGGAGCCCAACTTGTGGAGAGCACCCAAGCACAACCCAATTCATCCAAGGCATGTAAAAATGAGCCCAAGGCATGTAAAAGGAAGCCCAAGTCGTGTAAGCAAGGAAATAAGGCCTAAAGTCAAATATTCTTGCCAGATTTCCTTAGTTGGCAATATTTCCTAATTCCTTCAGGATTTCCTCATTAGGCTAATTCCTTTTCCTTTTCTATTTAGGAAGAGTTGTTCTTTAGTTAGGAAAGTATCTTGGTCTAATATTGTTGACCAATCATAATGTTTCTTTAGTTTTCCTATTTTGTTTAGGATTGTCTTTTCCTTATTACATTAGGAAATATTGAATTATGTTAGGGAATGTAAACCAAATCCTAATTGGTTTTGGATTAAGCATTGTAAGGCTATAAATAGCCCTCATATTCTGCCAAGAGGGGGGAAATCCATCAATATTTTTTTTGTTAGCAATTTTGCTTGTGAGATTAAATTCTCTTCTTGAGTTCTTAAGTGGACTTAGTGAGATTGTTGAGTGAAGGCTTAATAATTTCACAAACTTGTTAATTATAATCTTAAATTGACTTAGTTGATTTAGGATTTGGGTTAACACAACTTTGAATCTTTATAACTTAGGTTGCTAGAAACAAGTTTTCTAGAGGTCTAGTTAGGATTTGAAGATCAAAACTCCAATACTTGTTTTGATAGATCTAGGCAAATATTCTCAAGCATACGGGTAAGGAATCTAATCCAACCTTGTTCGTATCACTGAGCCATCTCTAATGGTAATGCTAGACTGTAAGCCAATGAACCTATTCTTTCTATGATCTCATAGGGTCCTATGTATCGAGGACTTAATTTCCCTTTCTTGCCAAATCAAATTATTCCTTTCCATGGTGAAACTCAAAGGAACACTTTGTCTCCTACCTCATATTCCATTTCTCTTATGTATTGGTAGGTATAGCTCTTTTCCTTATCTTGTGCTGCTTTAAGTTTGCATTTGATTACCTTTGCCTTATCCATAGTGTCTTGTACTAGTTCGAGCCCTTCCAAAACACGGATCCCTTATTCATCCCAATAGATAGGACTTCGACATTTTGTTCCATATAGTGCTTCATATGGTGCCATTTGTATACTATTATGATAATGATTATTATAAGCAAATTCAATCAAGGCAATATATTCATCTCATGCACCTTTGAACTCTATCACACAAGCTAGAAGCATGTCTTCAAGTGTCTAAATTGTCTTTTCTAATTGTTCATCTGCTTGAGGATGAAAAGTAGTACTAAAACTCAACTTGGTACCCAAAGCTTATTGCAAATTGACCCAAAATCAAGATGTAAAATATAGATCTCTATATGGTACAATAGACACTGGAATGCCATGTAATCTAACAATTCCATCCATATATTTCTTGGCTAAGTGCTTAAGTGAACTATCCCATCAAATAGGCAAAAAGTGGGCTGACTTAGTTAGTTTATCACAACGACATTCTTCTTCATATAACTTCATCATTCTTCTTCAAAGTTCACTGTAACTTATATACAAAGTCTATGGTTATTCTTTCCCATTTCCATACTGGAATTATCAATGATTTTAATTTTCTAGCTAGTGCTTGATGTAACATTTTGATCTCCTAACAAGTCAAACATGTTGAAACATAGGCTGCTACATCTTTCTTCATTTTAGGCCACCAAAAATGAGATCGCAAGGTAGTATACATTTTCATCATTCCTGGATGCAAGACATATGGAGCATTATGTGCTTCTTCTATGGTTTCTCTTTACAAGTTATCAATATTAGGCATACAAATGCGAGAACCCAACATCATGGCATCATTTCGAATATCAAAATTACCACGTCTCCCCTATTTTATCATTTCAATCATTCTATGTAACTTTGGATCCTTGACTTATGCTTTTTAATTCTATCATACAACATTGGTCTCACCTGAAAAGTAGCAATTAGTGCCCTATTCTTTTATATGTTTAGTTTCATATTCATAGCTCATAATTGAACTAAATAAGATAGTAGAAGTACTTGTAAATGAGCTATATTGCTCATTGATTTCATACTCAAAGCATTAGTAACCACATTTGCCTTTTATGGGTGATACTCAATGGTACAATCACAATCCTTTAATAGTTCTAACCATTGCCTTTGTCTCATCTTTAATTTTTTTTGGCTCATCAAATACTTCAAGCTCTTGTGATCTATAAATATCTTAAAAGTTTCTCCATATAAGTAATATCTTCATATTTGCAAAGCAATCACAACGACAGCAAGTTCTAAGTCATGTAGTGGGTACGATAATTCATAAGGCTTTAGTTGTCTATATGTAATTACCTTACCATGCTGCATTAAAACACATTCTAAACCTTGAAGAGAGACATCACTATATACTACAAATCATCCATTATCGGTAGGAATGGCTAACACTTAAGTAGATGTCAATTTATATTTTAATTCATCGAAACTCTATTGACATGTTGTAGATCACTAAAATGCTGAATTTTTCCAAAGTAACTTAGTCAAATGAGCAACTATAAGTGCAAACCACTCAATAAATCGATGATAATAGCCAGCTAGTCCTAAGAAACTTCGAACTTCTGCAACATTCTTTCGGGTTTCCCATTTTACTATTGCTTCAATTTTGTTTGGATCCAGCTCTATGCCTTTTTCAAAAACTATATCCTAGAAATACCACATGGTCAATATATAACTCACACTTGCTCAATTTAGCGAATAACTTTTTTTCTCTCAAAATTTGCAACATAAACCTTAAATGTTGTTCATGCTCTTCTTTGCTTCTTGAATACACTAGTATATCTCAATGAACACAATTACAAAATTGTCTAAGTAACGCTGGAACACTTTATTCATAAGAGCCATAAACGCAGCTGGTGCGTTAGCCAAACCAATCTTGATTTCAACTCAATTTTAGAAAATACTCGTGCTCCTTGTAACTGGTCAAACAAATAATCTATCCTCAGTAAAGGATACTTGTTCTTCACAATAACCCAATTTAATTACTTGTAATCAATACACAGTCTTATTGTCTTGATTTTCTTGTTAACAAATAATATTGGAGCACCCCAGGTGGCACACTAGGTCCGATGAATCCCTTTTCAACTAGTTCCTATAATTGGATCTTTAATTCTCTCAACTTAACTGAAGCCATCTTATAAGGTGGAATAGATATCGGTGCAGTTCTTGACACTAACTAAATTATGAATTCTATCTCCTTATCTGGTGGCAAACCAAGTAAGTTAGCTAGGAAAACATCTGAAAACTCAATTACCATGAAAATATTCTCAAGTAATTCATTTTTGAACATACCACATGTGCCAAATAAGCCTCACAACCACTTTTAATCATGTAAAAAGCCTTGATAGCAAAAACTAGACATGCAGGTACAATTTGCCTTTCCCCTTGAAACACAACCCTTGTATGATTTAGAGAATCTAGAACAACTAAAATAATTCACTATTACATGATATTTCCAGTATCACATTAAATTCATGGAGTAGTAATAATACTAGATCAACATTCAACTTAACATCATCAATGTGAATCACACAATCAGGACATACCTTATCCATAATCATCACATCTCTCAAAGAAGTACTAACACATAGATTAAAACCTAAAGATTGATGCTTACTACACAATTATGATTCCATGTTCAATGAAATGAATAAAATGTGTGAAACCAAGATTAATTAATGCATCAACTTATAAATCATAGAGAAAAAGTTTACTAGTGATTAGTTATGGAGCAGCAATAGCTTCTTACCTAGTCTTGGTAAATACCCTAGCTTATGTTAGGGGTCTAGAACTCTAACCTTCTAATATGCTCATACCATGGCCAATTGTGGTTGTTCTACCTCTACCTCTGCCCTTGCCAAATGATACTCCAACTCCACTTGCTTTTGAGACTTTAACTATGGACTCTAATGTAGCTTTACCTCCGTATCTACCTCTTTTTGACATTTTGGATCTTTTAAGACAATCTCTAAGCATATGATCAAAAGACCCATAAAAGTACCACCCACTACTCAATTTTCTACATTCACCCGTATGTTGCCTGCCATAATGTACACATGAGGGTTGTTGTTGCATAACTTAGCCTTGACCTCTGCCTGCATACGATGAAACTCCTAACCCTCTGACTTTGTAGCTAGAGTAACCACCCCTAGCACTGGCATGTGCTGGCATATAATCTCCACATTTATCTTGCTTTCTATTAAAATATCCCATAAACTCAATAGGCCTTATTTTAACTTGATGTTATATGCTTTCTTTTTCTAATCTTTCTACTTGATTGCAATAACATTTAGCTTGGTATAACCTTCAAGATCTGCAGCCCTAATCTTACTTTTGATCTCATATCTCAATCCCTCTTCAAACTTTTGACATTTATCTTTGTTAGTGGCCACCACGAAGGATGCATAGTGAGATAATTGATTAAATTTTACCTCATACTCCACTATAATAATCTCTTCCTCCTATAGGTTCAGAAATTCCTTTCTTTTATCATCTTTGAACACTTCTGGCATGTAATTGTTATTGAACTCATGAAGAAAATCATCCCATGTAAGCACTAAAGGCTGGACATCACTCCCTAGAATGGTTTCCCACCAATCATATGCATCCCCCTGTAATAGTGACATTGCATAATCAAACTTTTCTTATAGTGTGCATTTTAGCAAATTCAAAACTCTATGTGCTCTTTTTAGCCATGTCTCTGCCACTTATGGATTTGTGTTACCACTAAAGTCAATTGCACCATGTTTTCTTAATTTGTCATACCTTTTTTCTCTTTGAATTTATGGACCCTGCACTATTGGTTCACTAATTTTATGTTGTGGTTGGCCATGAGACATATGTTATGCATGAGCATATGTAGGAGATCTAACTCTGTCAATAGGTTGATTTCTTAATTATTGGCATGATGCTTTTATGGAATGCAAATCGGCTAACTCATCTCTCCTTAGTGAGCCATGGGTACTACCATGACTACCCTCTGTTAAGGCCCTATAGACATATAAAACTATGTCATATGATAATGCATAATTGTGCAAAATTCATGTCATGTTCATATGTATGTCCCTATGGAACCTATCCCTCCTCTGATACCAAAAACTATAACGATTCATTTACAAATCATGGCATTCATAACCAAAAATACATATGTGTAAAGGTTTATTCATCATACATACATAATACAACATGTATTTAATGTTCATATATGTTAATTAATGTTTAAGGCTAGTGAACATAAACTAGTTCCTATCTAGATATATGTACATGACACAAGGAGAGAGAGAGTTAGAATTCAGCTGATGACCTGTGGTCCATGTGTCTCTATGCAAAACTCTATGCACCAAACTATCCAAACCCTATGCTTTAGTATTTGAAAAACATAATTGAAATTTGGTGAGTCGCAACTCAATGAATAAAAAAAATAGTCTGACTTTTATGGCAGAACCAACATAAGAATATCATCAGGGTACATTACAAGTATAACAATTGACTGTGTAACCACAAGTGCAATAGATTGATTTTTGTCGTGACCTTGTAAGGCAAACACTGCTCTCGGGGGAATTCATGTGTTTCAAGTGCCATTTGATTTTTATTAGCCAGCAAATAACAAGTGAATCATTTGATCAATAACATATGCCAATAGGACATATTGGTCCCTTTTCCACGTGATTTTCAAGTGTTTGACAAGTCGATCACAACATCCTTTTAATTCCATATACAAGTATTCATTCACAATGGTATACTAAGTAATCATTAAGAGCATATAATTCTCACTTGACTTGTATGCATATGTAAAAGGTAACAATTCAATCACATATACATGCAATATAACATAATCACATCATAAAATTATCACACATGCATATTAGAATCTAATTATGATTTTTATTCACCTTTTGATGTGATCAATCTTTACGGGAGATTTGGTTCTCTCTCTAATGCTTCCTCAAAGTGTTGAGATCCTAACATTTGATACATACTTGGTTATAAGTATGCCTAATTAATTATGAATGCTTGGTATGCAACTACGACATGATCCATGCAACTTAACCTAGTGTTTATGTATATTTTCCTTATATGGCAGCCTGACCTTGTGACACTCTCATAATAATAACTTTAGATATACTTATCCAAATGACTTGATTCTTTTTCCAAATAGACTATACATATAATGGTACAACATAGCCAAATTTTAGGTCAATATAAGACATAGAAAATGTGATGAATTTTTGAATTTTTTCCTATTTCAAGGTCATCTCAGTCTGAGTATGTCTTAGGTATATCTCAAATTGTACAGATCCAATTGCAAAAATAATCAACTAAAAGTTACAAAACGCATAAAGAACATGTTTCATGTCTTACAAATTGTCTAATTCAGTATATAAAGTCACAAAAACAAATGACAAATCTCAAGGTGAGCAGTTTTTCAATATGTTGACAATTAATCGTTAAGAAGGGGAAAAATCTCAACAATCATGTTAAATTTGGAAAAAAAAAACATTTCACAGGTATGTATATCAGACATAAAAATACAACTTTCAAGTTTATCACATTATCAAATTCTAAATATATGGCTTTCAAATTTTAGGAAAGCAAATTATAAGAGTGATGAGGTTTCATCAGTTTCAAGGTCAGTCAATATCAATGGGCCATATTTCTTTCCACATAACAAATCAACCAAAATTGATTCACAAGTATTTATAGGGGATATAACCCTATAAATTTCATGTTTTTCACTTTGTCTAAATCCAAACATAAGGTCATCAAAATGTAAAAAAACAAAAAGACTGAGGTGATTTTGGTTGGTTGTGAACCAACCCTAATTAAGGAGCCATATCTCGTAACACACCAAATTAAGCAAAATCTTTTTACAGGAATTTATATGTGGCATAAAGCTACAACTTTCATAATTTGCACTTTCCTTAATTCATCTTTTATGGTTATGAAATCATGGGTACAGTATTCTGCTCTAATAACAAAACCAACACAATCAGCTCTTGTTTCTCTTGAATTCCAACTTCTATACATTAGCTCTACCTCAAATGCTCCATAATTCTTACTAACCATGCATGTGTCATGAGGGAGTAATTTCATATGGGAATAAGATAAATTAACTTACCTATTTTCCCAAAACTAGAAAACCTTAGCATTCCTTCCTAGGCAGCTCACTATTTTCCCTCTGCTTCTTTTTCTTATTCTTCTTTTTTCTTTCTTTGTTTCTTCCATAGGTCTTTCTTTATTTTGTTGCCCCTCACATTTAACCTCTCTATTATGATCTTAAAGGATGAAAAATTCAACTTATAAACCTACTGTAACAAGACAAAATCATGGTGTCTCATTTCCACTAGTTAGAAGTTCACTTTTCCCCTTTAGTCCTTCTTCCTCACTCATTCATCACCTCCATCCATCTCCTAATCCCCATATGCTCCTTATATTTTTAAATAAGTTATAAAACACCATTATTTGTTATGTTATATCATGCACACAACATAAGATAATTTGTCATGCAACTATACAAACATTACATATATGTTCAAGTGTCCCAAATGCAATGGTGCAAGTGTCATCGTCATGCTTATCATATTCACATATCTAAATAATCATTTATCTATTGTATATGTCCAAGTAGGATTGCAAATCATTTATGCAATGAACATGTTCATGTAAGAATGCCAATAAATGTGGATAGGGATGTTACACTTTAGTTTAATTTTGATTGATCAAAATTAAGTAAATCAATTAGTTTGATTATGGGTGATTTTAAGATTTTAATTAGATTTTTTTCAAATTAAGATTGGAATTTTTTCATTAGAGTTTCATTAAGATATAAATATTGATTTTAAATTTGTAATTTTAATGTATGATTATGATGTGATAATTTATAATGGCAATTATAAATAAATAAATAGTTTATATAAATACATTTTGATGGTAGATCCTTTTTTAGAATTATAGGTTTTAGTATGAATTTAGAAATTTTTTTTATCTAAAGTTACATAAATTATTTACCATTTATTTTTTATATATTAATGATCTAAGTGTCTAGTTTAATGATTTAAAATTTAAGGTTTATCCAACACTAAAAAATATATATATAGAGGTATTTTTATAAACTATTTAATAATATACCTATGCAGTACAATTGTAGAAAATAACCAATTCAAAATAGTAAATGATGATATTTTTATCTTTATATGCCATATCTATAATTTGTTTAGTATTATGTGTTCAATTTTTAAAATTTTTGGAGTACTTTATATATTATTTTAAGAGCTATTTATGTTTATTGTATTCTAGAAGCTATTAAGTAGAATAATCCACTTAAGGATGCAATTTAGAATAGTAAATGGTGTCAATTGGTTCTCGAAATTTATATAGAATATCTTTAATATGTTTATTATGATATATAAAATTTAAAAAATTTTTAGAGTATCAGATGTACTAGTTTAAGGTCAAAATATACATGCTATTATGAGTGTCTTGAATTTTGAGGTTGCATTTGAACGAATGAAATATTATTTATGACTTTTACTTTGTATCGATCAACCAGGGATTAAGAATAGGATGATTGTACATTAGGAACAACCTAAGGCATGGCATGTGTTTGGGTCAACGGGGGATCCTTTAGGCCTTATGCAAAGTTTGAAGGTCATTTCCAATATTAGTGGTCAACGGTGGACCAAGGCGGGACAATACATTGGTACTATCCTTAATGGATTGTGGAGTCACCACCCAACTTTGGTCAGAATAAGAATTGAAGCAAAGTAAAATCTGAACCTAAGTCAATTAGAAGACCTAATGTGTCTTGACCCCATCAAAGATTAGTTTTAGAAATTGGATATGACTTGGGAAAGAACTTAGGCATCCTAAATTGCTTAGATGTTGGGATTCAACCTTCCAGCATCTTTGGTTCTATTTTTACCATTTTTAACCTGTTATTAATTAGTATGGTTAACACATTTAAGTATGTTTCTTGTTCAACCAACCAACCATATCAAAGTATCACCATAATCAATCTCAAAGTGGATGAAGAGTTATGCCACATGTCATAAAGAGAGCTATGCATATCAATAATGTCAAAATTATATACTCAATCTCAAAGAGAAAACAAGGTCATGCATCATATTAAAGGAAGGCTTACATATGTCAATCAACCACAAAAGTTCATAATTATGAGCGCCATATGGTCATAGTAATCACCTACACAAAGGAAAGCACATGTTAGTAACCATCATGACGATAACATAAATGAAGCAAAATAAGATTCATGCAAGTAAAAGCCTGACCACATCTCCAATTCAAGGGACCTAAGCATATTTCTAAGTCCTCAATCAACCATCCTAACATAAACCATATGATAGCCATGATAGTAAATAAAGCATAAACAAAAAGAACCATAAGGCATGAGGAATCATAAGCATGCAATGTAAATGCAAATTAGAGGATCTTAAAGGCCTAGGGCAAAATCTTTTACAAATGGAATCCTAGGGCTATTGAACCATTATCCATATTTTCTCCTAAAGAGATAAATATGCATAAACGCCACTGACATTGATGAAAGTTAAGATGTCCACAAAAAGGAAATCATATGATGACCAAAATGTGTATAAGATGCAACCATATAATAATCTAACGGGAGTGTCACTAAGTGTGAAACTTTCTCCTCTAACTTTAATAATATAACCACCCCAAATAAAGTGAATGGAATAGGTTAGCTAGAAATCTAACACTTTTTTTCATAATTATATGCTTAGAATAT
Organism: Omphalea diandra; assembly: GCA_949677035.1. NCBI lineage: Eukaryota > Viridiplantae > Streptophyta > Magnoliopsida > Malpighiales > Euphorbiaceae > Omphalea > Omphalea diandra. Next base: position 4,332 of record CATIWR010089298.1, on the reverse strand, counting down.
AACCATAATCAAAGTGATGGTGCAAAAATGAAACTCTCAAGGTGATAAGAATGAGGAATTTCTCACTTAGTCATGGTTAAAATGACACCAAAATATAAAATGAATCACATCTTTAAATGCAAAACAAGGAGGAGAAAGAAATTTTAGGACTTGAAAATCACAATGCATAACTCAAGATTGGCTTTTGCCCTATTACTTAAATGAATAGGGATCTTAGGTAATGAAAACCTACCTCTATTTAGTCAATGGAGCTCCTAAAAACAAAAAAGAAGTATAAAAGTAAAAAGAACTATAATGATGAAAGAAGGAAAATTTACAACTATTCTCAATCAAAGAGGGTTGTATATACCATTTAATGGTTTATACAACCTTTTAAGTGGTATATACAAACCACAAAAGGTTGGTACAACCCACCTAGACTATATTTTTGAAAACAAAAAAGAAAGAAGAAAAGGGAGAAAATGAAAAGGGGGATACAACACTAGGATGCTTTAAAGGCACTTATTCATGAATGTATCCTTTAAAATGCAATAGGAATGCACAACAGTTAATTATAAAGGCCTTGTTCTACCTTGAATCTTTTGTTTTGTAAGATGGATGTTTCATTTTCTACGGTTTTAGGGTTTTTAAGTAATAATTTTAGTAGAGTAACACTAGTATTTCCAAGCCTTTTCTCTCTTTCTCTAATGGTTGGAGTATTTATAAAGGGAAAAAGGTGTATCAAAGTTGGAATGTCTTTACATTCATGACCTACAATAGATAAGAGTCATGAAAGTTCTAAAATTAGGGTTTTCAAGAGGTTTTTATAACTAAGTGGTTAGTTGTACATACATATAGTTTGTAGGAGGTGGGGTTCTAGAATCTTCTGTTAGCTTTGATTTAGTACTTAGCTTATAGCTAAGCAACTGGTTGTATAGCCAAGTAGGTTTGTTATATGGCCATTTAAACTAAGGTTGGCAGTATCAGCCATTTGGGCCAAATGGGCTTGGGCTTGGTTTGAGGCTTGATATAGGGCTTATCAAGGCCTTTTTTTTTCTTCTTTCTCTTACAATTCTCTTACAAATTTTAAGGAATAATTCCATTTATTTTTATCATTTGGTTTGTATCCTAAGGACTAAAACTCGATGCTTTTAATTTGATCCTGTTATGTGGGGCTTAGAAAATGGTATTTGAGAAATGACTATATGAACAAGAGTCAATGAAGCTTTGTAGAAATGTAAACATTAAAAAGGATACCAAAGGATATAATTCTTTAGTAGCTTTTCAAGCAGTTAATAAAGTTTATTTTGGCAAGCTTTTAGTAGATGCTAGTGTATTATGTATGCTTCCATCAATTTTCAAGAAGGTACTTGATATCTTAGAAGTTCTTTAGCAAGTACTAGATTTGTTTTGGCAACTCTCTAGAAAGTACCATTGCATTTTGTATTTTTGATGTGCTTTCAATAGGTCTCAAATAGGTACTGGGTGTCCTAGCAGCTCTCAAACTTGTATTAAGTTTGTTATGGCACGTCTCTAATAGGTATTAGTGCATTATGTATGTTTAGTGCATTTCCAACAACTTTCAAACAAGTGTTGGGTGTCCTGGTAACTCTTTATCAGATACTAGATTTTGTTATGGTAGCCTTTTCTAATTGGTATTAACATATAGTTTGTGTTGGCAATAGTCTTCTTATACCTACCAATGTTCTTGAATTTTTTAGAAGTGGTCCAGCTTTTCAAGTTAGGGATTCTGGCTTAAGGATGATCCTATCTCACATCATCCCTTTTGGCATCCTAAGGTGTCATCTTATGTCATTGCAGCCTTACTAGCCTTTTAGGGATACATTTTTATTCTTATAGCCCTTCTAGCTATTTTGGAAATGCATTTTATTGAGAACAATAGATCTAGTATGAAGCATATGTTTTAAATTGAAATAGTTATTAGAGTGTGAATTTTGCTTTAGAAATTCCTTTATTACTTCTAACAGAGTCAATTGTTAAAGGGTATTCTAGTAATTTGACAAGTGAATTGGAAGGTTGGACTGACTTGTCTAAACTTTGGTGATGTTAAGGGCAGCTTAGTAATCTTACATCAGTAATCTTGCTTTCTCTCCTTTTCTTTGTTATTGGCTTTTAGTGGACTGTATAAACATAGGGTTTGTATGTGCAACCAACTTAATGGTGTTCCATCCATAAAAATAAAGCAACAGAGAAAAAATCGTGTTGTACATAGGGGCATTAGTTATCTGTATAGACAAAGGATGTTTATACAAATAACCCCCTTTACATAAAGGTTACATTTGACCCTAGAGCTCATTTGTGTACTTCCCATCTTCTCTCTTCCCTTTCTCTTTCTAAAGTTATTTTGACTTAAAACCCTTTCTAGGTTTCCTCTACTCTTCAGATTTTTCTGCGATGGTTGATTTTGATGCTCCAGTGTTTGATGGTGCTACCGATTTCTCTACTAGATGTTACTATGTACAATGCTCTCAAAAAGATGAAGGTTGCCTGGGGCTTTGAGGGAGTCTCTGTGACATCCCATTTAATAATCATTTAAATTTCTCTCTAATTCCATCCATTGACATTTAAAAGACCTGATTAAATTTTTTTTTTCAATGTTCACCACTTAGTAATTACAACAAAACGTACATGAATAATAAAACTAAAATACTAACTGACTGCATACTGGCCCAACCTCTATTACATTACTAGACAACAACTTCGAAAAATATACTGGATGCAATCTTTAGTCTACTCTTCCTGAAATAAGATTTCATACAAAAGAGTGAGTTTGCAAACTCAGTAAGTAAATGCATAATGATACTTCAATCTCAAATAACGTAACAATATTTAAACATAAATAACTCACCATTATATCCATGTACAAAATGAAGAGTTTTTCCTCTTAAATGCCATATAGGCTATCAAAGGTTATTGCCATACGTAATGTCATAAATTACTGCCACATAGACTATAGATATCACTGCCACAAAGGCTTTCATTTTTAGTTGCCATATAGGCTATATATATTGTTACCACACTGGCTATAGATCTCATTGCCACATAGGCTATCAAAAGTTATTGCCAAACAGGCTATTATAGCATTGTCACATAGGCTATCATAGCATTGTCACACAGGCTATCAAATGTTATTGCCACACAGGCTATTATATCATTGCCACACAGGCTATTATATAATTGCCACACTGGCTATCATATCATTGCCAAACTGGTTGTTGCCACATAGGCTATCGAATATTATCGCCACATAGGCTATCGATTATTATCCCCACATAAGCTATCAATTATTATCGCCACATAGGCTATCCAATATTATCGCTACATATGCTATCAAATTTTATCGCCACATAAGCTATCTAATGTTATCGCCACATAGGCTATCACATGTTATTGCCACACAGGCTATCGAATAGTTTTACTTGCCAACAATATCAAGTATAAGCCTTTCAACCAATCAACTATAAATCCAACAAAATTTTAGCAATATAATGACTAATAATAACACCCGTAACTTTGAAAGCTCATATCACCACGTACTCCCATTCCCCAGTCATAATTTATCAACATCTCATGAAAATAAATAAATCAAGAATATAAAAATATTTCTTCTATGTATACCACAATATCATCACATTAAACAACATTTCATTCCATTGAAGTATATGGCATTTAACCCATCACACATATAGTACCATTAGCTATTTACTTACCTCATCCTTCTAGCTTATTTAGCAGTGGATGGTCCCGGCTTATTCCCACTATTATCCTTAATGCCTCGAAGACCTATTTCAATACACCAATTCAATTCATGATGATAGAGCAAGATTTTGATTTTATTATGCAACTATGACATGATTCATGAAATGGACCTAGTATTTATGCATATTTTCCTTATATGGCAGACTGAGCTTGTTATACTCTCACAGTAATAACTCCAGATATACTCATCCAAATTACTTGATTCTTTTTTTTTTCAAATAAATTGGACACATAATGATACAACTTATTCAAATTTCATGCCAATATCATACACATAGAAAATGTCATGAATTTTTGAATTTTACCTTATTGCAATGTCATCTCAGTTTGAGTAGGTCTTACCTTCTTGGGTGTATCTCAAATTATACCAATCTAGTTGTAATAATAATCTATCACCAATTACAAAACATATAAAGGAATATTTTTCATGTTTTAGTCATTGTCTAATTCAGTCTATAAAGTCACCAAAACAAGGACCAATCTCAGGTAAGCAGGTTTGTAACATGTTGACAAATAGTAATGATGAAGGGACCATATCTCAACAACCATGCTGGATTTGGAAACAATATTTCA
>CATIWR010089286.1:0-35465 GCA_949677035.1 Omphalea diandra | reverse complement strand
AATAAATAAAATTGAAGTTTTGAGATCAAGAGATGCCAGATTCAATTTTCAATAATAATTTAAAAGATTAGTTTCAAATAGTTTTAGATTTTTTTTAATTTTTTGGGTTCAATATTTAATATATTTTTAAATACATCAAATCAATACATTTTTAAAAAAATTTCGAGAGAGATTAAGATATTTTCATATTTAAATTAATATCATTGACCATATTTATAAGATTTGAACTACTAAATTTAAAATTAATAATTGAAAATTATTTTTAAGAACTAATAATCCACTTCCTAAAAGTTTTAAGTTATATTTGTGTATATAATCTGAAATGAATGGTGATATCCTATAAACATGATCAATAATATTTATAAAAATATGAGAAGTTTTTAATCATTTAAAAAGAGATTTAATATTGGTTGATAAATCAATTGATCTAAGAATATTCTATTAAAAATAAAAAAAATATAATAATTGCAATTAAAATTTTAATATTTGAATATTTTTAATGATATTGTAATTTAAAGTGGATTTTCTCAGTTGGAGGAAATTAGTTGTGGTTCACCAACACTCCTTTTAGTTTTCAACAGTGGGAGAAAATCAAAATTAAGACTCAAACAGATTTGATTGATAATCAACGTTTTTTCCAAACTAAAGTTCAACCCTTTCTGTTTATTGATAATCGCTGTTTCAGAAAAAGGATTGGAACAGACTGAAAGTAAACCATCTTTCAGTAACTTTGACTCTTAACTTAATTTACCTAAATTAAGGAAAATCTGATGCTAGATTGCGAAGATCGTAACCGTGTTTTTGTCTATGTGGACTGTTTGAGGATTTTGTATCTTGATGTATTACAAAATGAGTAGTGTTGTTTTGATAGGTTTTTGGAAATAAGCCCTGAAGGGAAGGTGCCAGTGCTGACAAATGGGTACTAGATTCTGATGTAATCGTTGGGATTTTAGAGGAGAAATACCCTGAACAATCTCTTGTCACTCCTCCTGAATTTGCTTCTGTGTAAGCATCCTCTGTCAATCCCTGTAAATTTGATTTCTTTGTTAGTCTGTTGTGATAATCTGTTTGGGGTTGCATTTTATTTTTGTTTGCTGTTGATTGTAGCAGTAAAATGTGGGGGTTTTGCTTGAATGAAATAATGAGATAGAGATTATGATTATAATATTGATTTTGAAAATTTTTTGCTTGATTATATATATATATATATATATATATATATATATATATATATAGTTCCTTGAGAAGTTCATTGGATTAAGATCCTCATCTTCTCATGTTTGATTATCCCAACGCTTTAGCTGAAAATAAACGGTTGAAATGTACTTTTGGCATGTAATTATCTACTTCTTGAAATTTTAAATTTGATTTTTTTAATGAAATCTCAACTATCCATTTGAAATGAAGGATGAACATTATTCTAACATGTTGATTCAAGGATCTAAAATGAAAATCTTTTGTAAGGTTCCTTCTGTAATTATCATGTTTTTATCGTAAAGCTCACAGAATTGCCTATGTTTTGTCGATCAGAATAAAAGTTAAATGTACAACATTTTATATTTTCCACTTGTTTATGATAAGTTTGCTGAGGACATGTTTGTCTTTGTACATGCTCATGTTTGCTCATGCACTTGTGCGTGCACGTGAAGTTGCAAATACTTTGAATATAGATGTTTCCTGAATACTTAAATTTACTTTGTATGTAATTTGAGACTGTAGAGGTTCAAATATTTTTGCATCCTTTGTCAAATTTTTGAAGAGCAAGGATTCCAGCGATGGAAGTGAGCAGGCTTTGCTTGAGGAATTGAAGGCATTGGAAGAGCATCTCAAGGCACATGTATGCATACACTTGATACACAAACATAAATCAATAAAGAAGTCTGGTTCTTCCATAGTTGTTAAAGGCGCGCCTTAGGCGCAAGGTGCACCGGGCGTCAGCCTTTGCACCCTAGAAAGCCAAAGGCGGGCATTGTCACAAAGGCGCGCGCCTTGGTGGGCCTTGAGCCCCAGGAAAGGTGCGCCTTTGTGACAATCTGTGATTTTTTTTTTTCCATACCTAAGTAAATCTGAACCATTGATTTAAAATTAAAAAACTCTTTTAATAAACCTTACCCCAGTTGATTATTTCAAAAAAAGACAAAAGAAAAGCAATAATAAGGCTGCTCCAGAAGTAGAAAAGAAAAAAAAAACAGAAGATTAGGCCAAAAAAAGGGATCTGCTCCAGCGAAAAAACAAATAGAAGAAGAAGAAATTCTGCCGAAAAAACAGAAGAAGAAGAAGAAAACTGCTGAAAAAACAGAAGAAGAAAGAAGAAGAAAAAACGAAAGAAGAAAAAATGGAAGAAGAAAACTGCTGAAAAAACAGAAGAAGAAGAAGAAAAAGAAAGAAAGAAAACGAAGAAGAAATAATTTGCTCTTGTGTGTTTAAGATTTCAAGTGTTTAGTAAACTTAGAAGTCTTGTGCGTTTAGACTTTGAAACTTTTATTAAGTTTTTTTTTTCTTTGTGTGTTTTTTCTGTTATTATTACTTAATGTGTATTAAATATTAATAGTTATAATATTATATCCCTTACTAGCAGTCTAATGATAAAATTTATAATTTTTTAAAAATTTTTTATTTTTGCGCCTTATGTCTCTCAGGCTCGCGCCTACGCCTTGCGCCTAGGGTCCAAGACCCCTTAGCGCCTTGGTGCACCTTGCGTCTTTAATAACTCTGGGTTCTTCTTTATCTTCAGTTATAGAGATGCAAACTGATCTATTGGGGCATTGAATCAGGGTCCATTCATAGCTGGGGAAAATATTACTGCTGTTGATTTGAGCTTGGCACCAAAGTTGTACCACCTTGAGGTTGCTCTTGGCCATTTTAAGAAGTGGACTGTCCCTGAGGACTTGGTTCACGTTCGCAACTACATGAAGGTATGTGGTTGTTATGCTTGGATCACATATACAGTACATTTTGGTTGTTGTATTGTTTTTATTTTTTCTCCTTAATAATTGAAGGGTGGAATCAAATTTTTGGCATATTAGCTGTTTGTATTTTTCTCTCACAAAAATGGGTGATAATTTGTCGGTTCAAAGAAAAAACCGATAATTTGAAGTATATGGTATTTTGTTTGTTGTCGATGATGATTGGGCAACAAGCCATAATGGGGAGATTATATTTCTCCTGTTTCCCAATTGCTGTGACTTAGATGATATATATGAGATCAGAGGTGCACTAACTATATTTGTGTATTCAATGTTCAGAGTTTGGTGGCTAGATCCATTAAATAGCCTGTAATTGCTGCTTTAATTAAAATATATTTTTATAAAATGGCCTTGAATGAGCCCTTACAGCCTAGCAACAATATCTTAAAATCATGGAAAGGCCTCCAATACTTCTTGTGCCATATCAAAAAAGGGGGGAAAAAAGTTATGCGCTCCCTCTTGTCAGCTTTTGTATGTGTTTTGTCAAAAGCTAGCCAGTTGCTGCAATTTCCCAATCGCTAGGCATTAGAATTTGTCTAGAATCATCCTATTAAGGTTCATGAGCAGACTTCCTTAGAGAAGCATGAAAATTGCTATTTTGTCTTTGAAGTTTGATTATAACTTTTGCCAGTGTCAATGGGGTGTTATGCTCCGCCATTGTCAAGCTCTCCTATTATTAGAATTTGCATCCCTCATGATGTTGGCGTATAAGGTCTGATTACTTTCAAAGTAGGTTCCTTCATTGCACCTTTGGACTATCAATTTCACTTCATGATTGACTGATCGGTAATTGTAGATATGCTTTAGGACCCAAATCTGTGTGTATATTTGCGCATTGCTGTATGTATTTGTGCATCATATACTTGCTCTCTTCGTATGTGAGTGAAGCAGTGAGACTCAAGTGTATGTGTGTGAGAAAAGATTGGTGGGGTACAGGAGTTACACATTAACTAATGTATAGAAATATGTCATCTTGTTTTGCAGTTGCTGTTCTCCCGCGAATCATTTCAGAAGACCAAGCCTACACCTGAGCATGTGATTGCTGGCTGGGAGCATAAGGTGAATGCATGAAGTAGTTCTAAGTTATGAGTTTATGGAGGTGAACGTGTGAAGTAGTCGTTAGTTATGAGTTTATGGAACTCTTAGCTATCAAATATGGATGAAAAGTGTGTACCAGACTCTGTTAAACTGAGATGGATGCTAGTCGTTCTGTCTTGGTCTTGTGATATAATCCAATAAGTAGTCGTATTTCCCACGTTTCTTAGTTCTGAGGCAATTTATATATGAATTATTTCTTTTGCATATGTTAATGTTTTTTTTCCTTTGAAGAAACGATAGTTTTGAGCTAAAAGTAAATTTATTACTTTAAAATTATGAAAAAGAAAGAAATCAGTAAATGCGACAGCTTTAGTACTACACCTACTCATGCCTCCGTTTCTCTCCTTGTATATTTATATACACCTAGGTTGAGAGAGAGTTAGTAATGAATTGATACACTCAACATTACTTTTTTAGTGAAAGTGTGCTCGAATTCAAAGGCTTGACATAAAGAACCATCAAGCCTTCCAGTTGGTATCTCTTACTTCGCAGGAAAGACATGGTTTAAATTCCGCAAAAACCATGCGCTCCCATGTGAATAATAATGAGTTTTATCATGCATCAATATCACTTTTGTTGTTGTTACAAAAAGATGTAAATTCACAAAAGATAAAATAAATAAAATATGATAATATTTTGCTGTGATTTACCCTTTTAATAGTGCTATATCTATAAGTATCAACTTTCAATGTTAATAAAATAATCAGTTACATGATCATACTCAAAATATTCTCTTAATCTATTACACTAAATAAATATTAATCATACGTATTATTACACTTAAAAGATATCAATCACAGACAATTACACATTTTATATTACTCATCAAATTGTCTTTCTCATTTCACTCTAAACATACTAGATTATTTATTATTTTAATTACACAACAGACCGAAAGGTTCTCACTACTTTGGGCAAAAGCTCGCATTCTTTAATAGACAAAGCCTTACTGCCTTGGACAAAAAGCCTTCTCTCTAGTGGACAAAAGCTAAATAGTTTTTTCACAATATTCTTATTTATAGAGTTAGTTCTTCAAATTCTACTTAAATAAGAATCTATGTCCAATTAAGAATAGCGTTAAAATAGAAGTCGTATAGTATATAGAAAAATCCTCTATCTAATTGACGAATGTTTCACTCAAATAAAATTAAAAAGTTTCTACGTATTATTAAGAATTTAAGTCATAATTTAATAAATCTTCACATTGACTCACAATTTCTAAACTATAAATATCTCGGGTTCTTGAGTGTATTCTATCTCTATGAAACCTCCATACATGAGCTTGAACCCTCCAAATTTTTAATTTTCAATTCTTCGGTTCATCTTGAGTATAATTTATTTATTTCATCTAATTAATTTTTATATCATTTACTTGTTTGATCTTGCATCAAGAGTTTCATCTTAATTTAACCTCTCCACAAAATCTTTAGTCTTTCATTAATGTTATTGCCATGTGTTACTTGTGGGGTAGCTAGCAACATCAACTCTAGCTTTAACCAAACTTGTTAGGATCTTCCCAAGCTCTAATATCATTTTTTATCTATCAATATCACTTTTATTGTGATCGCAAAACTATATAAATCTACAAGAGATAAAGCAAATAAAATAAAATAATACTATATGTGATTCATTCTCTTGATAAGGCTGGATCCACGAGCATCATTTTTCATTATCAATAAAATGAATCACATTTAAAACACTCCCTCAATCCGTTACATCCTAGAGATATCAATCACACATAATTACACATTTTATACCACTTATAACAAATAGAATAATATGTCCCTCTCATTCTCGTCTAAACATATTTGGACTATTTACTATGCTAATTGCGCTTACTGTCTTGGATAAAAGTTCTATTTGGTGGGCAAAAATCAAATAATTCTTTCACAATACTCAAATTTATAGAGTTAGTTCATCCAATCCTACCATAAATCCCCATCTAATTAAGAATAACTCTAATAGAAATCTCATACTACATACAAAATAGTGATTTTCCTATCCAATTGAGAAATATTTCTCCCAAATAAAATAAGAAAACTCTTTTTTAAATCTTATTAAAAATTTGAGTCGCAATCTAACAAGCTCAAAAATGACAAATTTATTATTTCTCATTTTGTATTTTAACTAAATGTCAAGTTAAATCAATTCGCTCAATTAGTATTTGATAAGCACCAAGAAAAAGATAAAGTTATCTTTTTAAAATATTTTCTCGTACCTTGAAGATTATTTGCGTTCCATAATCTCCAATCCTTCTTACTCTTTCTTATCTTGAAACTTCATCTAGTTCTTGATTTCGGTTTTAATTTCACTGCTTGTATGCTTTTGACTTAAAATTCTTCAACTGCTTTAGGGCCTATTCGGACAGCGGTTGCAACTAGTATTTGCAGGTGAAACTACTATTAGTATGTAGAAAATACTAGATGAAACTGTTAGCTAATAGTTATAAGTATCTAATATAGTTAGTAATCAACTAATAATAAAAAAAATATTTGGGATAATCAATACTTCAACTGCTTTAGGATCAGCAAGACTACCAAAAAATTCAACTGCTTTATATCTATTAGTATCTAATATAGTTAGTAATCAACTAATAATAAAAAAAATATTTGGGATAATCAATACTTCAACTGCTTTAGGATCAGTAAGACTACCAAAAAATTCAACTGCTTTATATCTATTAGTAGCTAATATAGTTAGTAATCAACTATTAGTACAATAGAGAGGCGGCATGCAGCCTACAAAATTTGGACCATCATCCTACTAGCCATCATCACAGAAGAACAACCAAAACATTATGAATTCATCCTCTTCTTCAACTTTGTGTCTGTGTCATATCATGCACAAGTAGACACATATTTCATTGTCTCACATAATGACCTGAAGTGAGAAAAATGCTTGATAAATAAATCACTGATTTCAGACCAATGGTTCTTGACTAAACCGCTAACATCCCCCTCATAAGAAAAAGAAAAAGGTCCTGATTGTGATCCACGTACTTCCTTCTATCCATTTGTTAAACTAACAAAAAGACCAAACAAACATCACTTGTTTTTCTTCTTGCTACTGCATACCATGTGAGACAAATCCATAGTGCCAAATTTCACAAGAAAACAAGAGTCTAGAAAGAGGTTCCAGGTGTCTCAACCAGGAACCTTCACGTAATTAATTAATCATCTACTATATATAACAATTTCACATCCAATCGGAAATTCAGCACGATGTGATGTTGCATAAAAGTTTACAAGAAATTGCATGCAAATACAATTGATGTGGCATGGTGTGATTGGTTACCCATAATTTTTTTTTTTTTATTTGAAGGTGGGGGGACCATGTTATGAGCTCCAGAAGTTATCTTAATGGCGGAAGTCTACAAGTTCATAATTGTAAGTACGGTGAATCAGGTTCACCATATAATTTGCCCTTCTGCCCTTCCGTTTTGTGATTTGGTATATATATATATATATATATATATATATATGGACCACATGACAAATCAAATCTAAACTCCCTTGTGTTTTTGGCCGGATTAGATTTGGAAGGGAAAGTCAAAACTACCAACTAGAACATGAAGAAAGGCAAGGGAGATAGAGAGAGAGAGAGAGATCATTTTCGAGTGGAATCATCGTCGTCATCGGAATCTTCAGAGGAGTCGAAGATCATCTTCTGGATCATTTGACTTGTTTCCTTCTCAGACATTCTATCATCTTTGCTTTTGGATTGAGCATAGGCCTCAAAGAATTCCTTGTTCTCTTTCTCTAATTCATTCCACACTGCATATATATGCATATATTCAAATTACAATCATGTTTTGTGGTTACTTATACGTAAAAACCAAGCTGCTTTAGACTGTTCCGTAAGTAAACTCTTTCAAGATTGATGGTGGAAAGTAAAACCCAAGTTGATCTTTGTTTTGGAGTTGAATATTATTGGATTTAATAGGGCAAGACCAAGCTACTCATAGCAAACCCAGAGATTAGCTTATTCATACATTCTAAGATTGTGAGGCAAAAAAAGTCAAGCTCGATCTTGCTTTGTGAAGTTCAAGAATGGAATTTTATTTGCCATATAGAGATGCCTATGTTTGGCTAATGGCTAGAAGCATAGTCTTTAAGCTTGGGATCATCCAGGGTTTATCAATGATTCTTGGGAGATCATTCATGCAATAGTTTAAAAAACTAGCTCAACCTGTTCAAGCACCAGCATGATTTTCAGCTCAAACTTATTTAAGAACGGTTTATATACAATAATCAACTCCTATGTTGCCTCAATAATTAGGTTCTTAAGAGTTAAGGATTGGAGAAGAGGGGAGAAGAAAGGAAACAAACCCGTGGAGGTGATGACAGGTTCTATGTTTGCATGTTTGGAGAGGGCTTCCATGCACTCCTCTTTCGTCATGTTAAAGATCAAGCACTTTTCAATTAGGTGCTGCACCTAAACAAGGCGGCCGTCAATAACAAATAAGAGAAAAAAAAAAAAAAATAGAACTAGTATGATTATGATGACCAAAAAGTCAAACAAAAGGGTGGATTATAATTGAGGGGATCAGATTGAAGTGTAACTAATGGTGATCACTCAAGAAATAAGATGAAGTCTTCAAAGTCTCTAACCATGTGTATGTATGAAGCAGAAGCGTCGCCCATGATGATCAACAGGAAAGCACAAGTATACAATTCGTTATGTGCAACTTTAACTAACAATAACAAGTAGATGAAATATCTAATTGGAGAATGGAGTTGGTGCAATATGATCAGTTATGATGCATATGCAAGAGTCAGGTGGAAAGGATAAAATATAGCTAGCAACTAAAGAGGGAAGGGGGCGGTGGGGGGAGATGGGTCCAGGAGTCCCACGTGGGAGATAGATGATAATTGGTTGGGAGGGGATTAGGGGAGATTCGTATACAACCATTGCGTTGTCTCGTAGGATTACCATTAGGCAACCCCCTCCACGTGATTTGTGGGTCCTTACATCAAGAAATCCTCTGAACAGGACAAACTCAGTATTCCCAGATGCCATCCCCAATAGCAGCCAAATGAAATGATCCCCCGCTTTCTCCTCCAACTCCTTGCCACTGCCTTGATAATTCAATCCTCATATGTCTTCTATTTCCCAGCACATATAGAAATGGACTTAACTAGATCCTCTGCAGTTATCATGAATTTTAATGATTCACAGATGTTCTCTCAATCATATTTATCTGTCACAGTAATCTTTCATTACACAATAATAAGTGATCAGGAGAAAAGAGTCAAATGTATAAGGGACATGGGTGCAAATAAACTAAGATAACTGGTAAATTACTCAAAATTAATTAAGTCGAGCTTGAGTTTGAGCTCGAGCTACTCGAGTAATCGAGTATCAAAATACTCAACTTGAGAGACTCGTAAGTCTAATCGAGTTTAAATATACAATATTACTCAATCGAGTTTAATTGATTAATGTCTAATCGAGCTTATCAGAATTTAATCGAACCATATTTAAATTTATAGAATTCACAAAAAAAAGTTATATAAATACACGAGCCTAATATAATCGAGCTCGAGTACTCGACCGAGCTTGAGCCTTGAATTTCAAAATCGAGCTCGAACTCGAGCCTGCTATGATTCGACTCGACTCGACTCAATTATACCCCTGAAAATAGGCATTCAACTAGTGATGATAGTATATCACTGTACTTGGAAAATCAAATGATGCTTTCAGCATATTTCAATTGTCACGTATTTTTGTCTTTGATTTATGACTTTTTTAAGATGGAATTCATGTTTATAGTTTATGAAATCTCTTATTTTGTTACAATTTTTTAATTTTCATAGATTTTCTTGTCATTGATAATATTCTATTTGTGACAATAAATACTTGTAATAAAAAAAATACTTATAACAAAAATTTAAAGATTTGGAGATAAACTTAGAAAAATTGTCACTAATTGAAATACTTAAATTTAGATGTGTTAAATGATGTGACATCTAAATTATCATTATAACAAATATTATTAGTGATAAATATTATTGTCACATATATGACAAGTATATGTAACAAGTTTAAAATTGTCACTCTATCATGAAAAAGTAAAAACCATGTTGCATTTATTCTCTCTCATTAAATTTTTCAAATAAATGACAACTAAGTGAAACTGATCATCAATTCTTTTTTTTAAAGATAATTATTGTTTTTTTAAAAAAATTCTATTTTGACATTTTTTCCATCTAATTTTTTTAAACTCTAATCGAGTTTCATTGTTTTAAAAATTTCATCTTTGAAGAAGCAAATACATTTGTCCCGCCTTGCAAGGATTTAATTTAAATTAACCATACTGTGTAAAATTTAAAATAATAATAAAGAGTGACAATAATTAATTTATCGTTCTAAATAATGCATCAATAGAGACAATATATAAATGTTACATAATATTATTTTTTGTATATGACAAGTTTAAATTGTCACTCTAAAACCTTTTTAAAAATGAAATTTATGCAATATGAATAAATTATCATAATTTTTTTAAAAAATGTGTGATTATCAATAAAATCTTGTCATTAATTATTATTTTCAATCCAAATAAAATTTTCAAATCAAAAGATAATCTTTTAGTTATAATTGAGGATAACTATTCTTTTAAAATGTGATATATCTTATTTTTTTCAAATATTTTTTTTACTTCTTATTTAAATTTCCTCCCCTTTTTTCCTAAAAAAATCCCTCTTTTTTTTTTTTCAAGTTTCAAATTCACTGGTTCCTATGATGGCTGGGATCTATCACACTTTACATGTCTGTGACAAATTTTGATTGCTTTTCACTTCATCTTTTTTTTCAACAGGAAAACACTTGCAGCATGGAACGGTATTGGGCGCCCATTGTCATTTAACATCAAATACATGAAGTTATAGTGATATACTGTTAATTACAAATCATATACTTTTTATGAATATCACAATAGATACCTAATTCTCAGAGCTTTTCACTTCATTGATTGTTGGGTACATATCCATTTCCAGAATTCCAAAATTTCATTTTCATTTTCTTTGTCTTTGTATTTATTTGGCTTAATAGTCTTATATTCTTTTTTCCCAAGTTGTGTATACAATTTAACCAGTTGAAACTTGAATATCTGCTACAAACATGTAAGTTACTCATAAAATTCTTAATTATCTTTTACCATAGCTTTTTTGTCTTGATTATTGAAAGTATATAAATTTGGATCTAATAATATTTAATAAATTAATTGAATCATACGTTAAATCTAATAACTTTAAGTTTTGATTCTAATAGTATTTTAACTTCTTTTTTTTTTGTTCAGGTGTGATTTCGAAGGCAATCATTCATAACATACAAGCAACAAATGCAAACTATTGGCTAATATATGTATTTAGATTTAGAACTTTTCTTTTTTATTATGTAAATATTTTTTAAAGCTTATGTAAAATATAATGTCACTTGGATGTAATTTGTAAAAATATTCGATGAAGATATATGATTTAATAATAATAATTTTTCTTTTTTTAATGGAAATTAAGGTAGCATGAATTATTAATTCTTTTATTACTAGCAACGTTCTTGCTTGAAAGATTTATATAATAATGCTCCATAATTATTATAATTCTAAGAATAAAATTATTATATAATATAAATTTAGAATGCATGATAATTAAACTTATTATTAAAGTTTAATTTGTGACAATAAAATCTTATCACAATATGTATCAATGACAATAAAATAGTATTATCAATAAAATTTTACTAGAAAATATATAGTTTGAATGACAACAAAAGTTGTCACATTTATTTTCTTTCATGACAATGAATTAGAGTTGTCATCATTGTGAATTTGGTTTGACCATTAATTTGTGACAATATTATGTATATGTGACAACTTATATAATATTAGTTATCATAATTATTGTAGTTAAACTCTTTTTTTGTGATAATAAAATTATGTCATGAATTAAATTTTTTTGTATCAAGTTTTATTATCATGTGTGAAGGAGACTTTTAGTTATAGAGGTATATGTTATAATTTCAATGATAATATTTATTATCATTAAAAAATTTTAAGAGACATGTAACGATATTAATTGTCACAGACGCTTTCTTGTAATCCTACAAAAATTGCCCGTATATTCGATTGCGACAGCAAGCCCGCCAAGGTGCACAATTGAACCGTTACCTATGTCACCAATTTCT
The DNA here is from genome assembly GCA_949677035.1 of Omphalea diandra. Taxonomy (NCBI): domain Eukaryota; kingdom Viridiplantae; phylum Streptophyta; class Magnoliopsida; order Malpighiales; family Euphorbiaceae; genus Omphalea; species Omphalea diandra. The sequence goes on along the minus strand of CATIWR010089286.1, from coordinate 23,217 downwards.
CGTCCGGCTTATTAAACAAGAGACCTCTTTAAGTACTATTGATTCTTCAGCTTTTGAAGGTTGTTTTAATCATGTCACCATGAATCAAGCCTGTTAGAAAGTAATTTCAAGTTTGGCTCAGTCAAACTAGTTTAAACTTAACTTGTTTATTAAATAAACTTCAAAATCAAGTTCATGTTACTGATATGAATATTTTGTCTTGTACTGTAAATTTCTTATTTAGTGTTGATATTCTAATTGTAGTAATTATCATAATTATAGACTTGATTATAGGCTTGATTATAGGCTTGATTGTAGGCTTGATTATAGGATTGATTATAGGATTAATTATATGCTTAATTATAGGCTTGATTATAGGCTTGATTATAGACATAATTATAGGCTTGTATACAAGGAAAGTATGTCTGTATATAAGGCTGGTTCTTTGCCTTTACCAAATACACATTTTTCTGCAAATCTTTTCTTCTTCTTATTTACATGCGTGTCCATTTTCTTCTATGATTTGGAGGATAGGGATGTTTTTCCATGGAGGAGGGAGGTATCATGAGTCAAGCTACTGGTTTTTAATACCGCAGTCTACTATATATGGCTGGACAGGAATACGAAAGTGCTCCAGCAGTGAGACTTGTCTGCTGGTGCTGTCTTCTTTTCTATTTGGAATACAGTTCAAGTTAGAATAGCCAAGCACAAATGACTTATACCTATCCACGTAGATTTGGTAGGACAGAAAAGGATTTATTTTTTCTCTGTTTTTGAGTTGGTTTGTTTTCTTTTACTTCTAATTGTAAGTTCTACAGCTGTTTTGTGCTTATAATATTCTTTTGTAATTTGCTCCCAAAAAAATGTGCTTACTTGCCAAAAATAAACTGGAAAAGAGGAATGCAAACAAGTATTTGGTTGTCGAGAATTTGTAGGATACGGCTTCTTTACACCTCTCTTCTCCAATATTGTTTCTTTGTTAAATCAGTTTCAAATTACACCTCTCTTCTCTAATCTTCTTCTTTTTTTTTTCATAGCTAACAGCTAGATGCTTCTCGTTTGTTTAAGTCTTAATCTCATATATATAATTAAAAAAATTCCAAAAGGGAATAATTTCGGTTAACAAAATAGTAGTTTAGCATCCAAAGAAAAGGCAACATGTTAATGCTAAATTAACAAATTAAATTTCTTTGTAAGTTGCTTCGTTTTCTCCTTTTTACTGTGTACCATGACCACTGAATTACTGGTATTTTGTGTTTACATTTTGCAATGCTTGATATTTTTACATTTTTGCTTGTCTTTATTACAAAACCTGGGAGTTTTATTTCGTTGTTGGATGATAATATATTTTTCTTTTTAATGTATTTAGATAGAGTGAAGAAATCTCACATTATAAATGCAATTTAGGGCAACTGATTTGGTGTTTTACCCTCTACCTGTTCCCTACACCATCAATTTGGCTGCTGAAATAAATTAATCAGGCGATGAAAAATGGCCTTAGTTTTTATGTTGTTTTTGCATATTTATCATGGCTAAGTTAAATTAGTGTTTTCTCTGTTCCCAGATAAATAAAGCTCAATATTTGAATATTTGATATTCCCCTAGTGGTACATTGGCTTAATGTATCTATTGTCTTTGAAGGGGATGATTATAAGGAAAAAGACAGCTTTGAGAATCTGCAAGTTGCTGTCGAGAAAGGACTTCGATTGTTCACATTCAAGCAGCTACATTCAGCTACTGGTGGTTTCAGCAAATCAAATGTGGTTGGGCATGGTGGATTTGGGTCAGTATATCGTGGAGTGTTAACTGATGGAAGGAAAGTTGCAGTCAAATTCATGGATGAAGCAGGGAAGCAGGGAGAAGAGGAATTCAAAGTGGAGGTTTGATCTCAATTTATATGTTTTTATGGAGAAGTTTTTTTTCCTTAAGAATTAAAAGATGGAAATCTCTTTAGCCAAATAACTATTTCAGGACTTGGTTAGGTTTTCATTTTCATTCTCTTGAAAGCAAAGAGGACTATTTCTTTGTCTCTGTATGTACATGTGCATAAGCATGAGACCAGTATGTATATGAGTCAAATTTTTGCTTGTTTGCTCTTGTTTATACTCTCATTTTTGTTCACTTTGTTGTACAGATTGTATTGAACAGCTCTGAGATTTGCTGACTGTTTTTACTCCCAGGTGGAATTGCTGGGCCGCCTACGTTCTCCATATTTGCTAGCATTGCTTGGATATTGTTCAGATAGCAATCATAAATTGCTGGTATACGAGTTCATGGCAAATGGTGGACTACAAGAACATTTGTATCCCATAAGTGGTAAGTTATATTAGATTTCATTTTTCTTTCTGGTGTTTTTAACATTTACTAGTGAAAATTTTTGCAAAAGTGAAGACACAGAAATGAAAATAAGGATCACTAGATTTCAATAATAATCGTCATGTTACAATAGTTTTTTTTCACTACTTTCAACTGATGATTCAGGGTCCTTATTGTAATAAGAGATGTCAATTGAAATCTAGTTTACTTGCCTTTGTTGACTGTACTAATGCTATCAGTTCCTATCTAACCCATCTTAGAAATCAGAAATTCATTGTGCTAGATTCTTGCTGATGTATCTGTGATTTCTACAAAATGCTGACAATCACGGATTTGCTTGCTGAATCTTTAAGGTTAAGACAGAAGTGCAACAATTTAAGATATATTAAATATTTTGAATCTTCCAGTACACTTTCATCTATTAAAATGCCATTATGCCTTACTAATCTCACAAAATTGTTCTTTGAGCAATTTTATTGGCTTATCATCTCATCCTTTTTTTGAGCTCTATACTATAATGAGCTCAAGCACAAATTACAATTGACACTCATCTCAAGATCCTTTAGCATAAATGTTTTGTGATGCATAGAAAATAATTTTTCGCTATTAATTTGAAGGATTATTTCTAATCTCTCATCTTTAGGAAACTTTGTTGATATATTGCATTTAACTAGACTTTCTTTATTGTGTTTTTGTGCAGCTATACTATTAGGACAACTGAGAAGGATATAATTAATTACAATCCATTTCTAACTTCAAGTATTTATTTAGTAAATGAAATTCCTGTGAGTCATGATGTGAAGTATGAAAAGAAGAAGGCTTGGGAACAAGCCGCTCAAAGGATAGGCTGCGAGTTAGTTAAGCCAAACCAGGCTTTAAGATAATCTTGCTTGGCTTGGTACTAAGCTTGAGAGCAAGATACATCAAAATAACCACCAAATAAGAATAAAATGAAAATCCAAAGGGAAACTTGGTTTTTATAGTTAGTGTATTTGAAACCCTTTATGATATGATGATAGCATTGTCGATGTAAACCTTTCATGCAACTTTAGCATCCTTTAAGAAGTAAACACAATTTCACTAACCCAAAAAGTCAATCTATAAAATAAAAGTAGATAGTGTATGCACAGATGTGGAAATAAGTATGTAAAACCTGAAGGACCAACTTAGGATTTGCATGGTAAAAAGTATTAGGTGTGGGGAAAGTATGGCTAAAATGGTTAAAATTGTTTGATGGGACCAAAACAATAAAATGGTTGTTGGGCAAGGACCAAACTTTCAATAGCGAAAAAAAAAAAAAAAAAACCTAACTTAGGGGTGTGCAAATGGTTAAAATTAAACCAAATTGGAAAAATCGAACAACCGAATTTTTTAAAAATGCAAATTGAACTGAAATAAGTATAAGAGTGAAACTGATTTGGTTCAGTTCAGCTGTGGTTTGATTCGATTTGAATTGATTTTTTAAAATTTTTAATTTTAAACATTTTATTATAAATAATAAATTTGTGATATTTTTTACATATTTTATTACAAATAATAAGTTTAATAAATTTTATATATTTTAACATAAATAATGAATTTTAAATTGATTTAAACCATCTTGTTTTGATTTAATATAGGTTGAAACTTATTTTAGTTTGATTTAATATAAGTTCAGTTTGGTTAAACTAAATTTTTTTAACAAAAACCCGAATTGAACTCACCCAAAGTTTTTTAAGAAACCAAAATCAAACCAAACTTATATAAAAACTGAACTGATTCAGTTTGGTCAGTTTTTTGGTTTAAATCGATTATTGCTTGGCCCTACCCTAACCTAGGTCATGCATCTGCTCATATGTGACCATAATGCAGTTAGAAACTTCACGTGCACTTTGTATCATAGAGGTCAAATTATTTCTTGGAAGACACAAATTTTTGCTCCATTTGCTTTGTGGAAAATGTCTTCTCAAAACAATGTGTTATCCGGTGTTTGGGTTGATTAGAGAATTTGTCAATAGAAAAATATTTTCCTTTTAAGCTTGTGTACTAGCAGGAAGGTTGTTTTCCAGAAAACTTTTCCGAGAAAATAGAGAACAGAATCTCATGTTCAAATACAACAATTTTCTAAATAGCAAATTGAAAACAAATTTCAGTTTCCATAATACAATTACAATTTGGAAAGATGTTTAAGAAGTTTTACATTGTTTTTCCTTATTTTTGCTATACAAATAAAGTGCTTCTGCTGACCAGTTGGACGAGTTATTCAAATTGAAATGAGCAGGTCAAAATTCTGTACACCTAAGATTGGACTGGGAGACACGGTTGAGAATTGCTCTTGATGCAGCCAAGGGTTTAGAATATTTGCATGAACATGTCAGCCCTCCAGTAATTCATAGAGATTTCAAGAGCAGCAACATTCTCCTTGACAGAAATTTTCACGCCAAAGTTTCTGATTTTGGATTGGCCAAGCTTGGACCTGACAAAGCTGGTGGACATGTCTCAACTCGAGTCTTGGGCACCCAGGGATATGTTGCTCCTGAGTATGATATGCTGAAGCTTTTAAGCACCATCTATACACAAAAGCCTAGCTTTTATGAATTCTGCCATAGTTTTTATTGCCGAAATTTCCTTAATTTCGTTTTACTTTGGGATGGAAAGATTTCAAATTGAGGGCTTTGTGCATGATTCTGGTTTTTGAAGTTTTTGGAGGAAGTTGGTCCATTTTTCAATTGATTAGATTCATGAGTACAGTGATTTGAATACATCTTTTATGGATATTCCAAATCCACACTTAGGTATGGATCATGAATCTAATCAATAAAATAAAATTTGTGTTTCAAATGTCAAGTATCTCAATTTGAAATTATCTGTTGAGATGCAGTCAATTTGTTTTATTCATGTGAAATTACATGTGTCTTTCGTTTCAGTACTGAATTTGTAATCTTGTGCATAGGTATGCTTTAACAGGGCATTTGACCACAAAATCAGATGTCTACAGTTATGGGGTTGTTCTGTTGGAGTTGCTTACTGGCAGAGTTCCGATTGATACAAAGAGACCTCCTGGGGAAGGTGTTCTTGTGACTTGGGTGAGAATCTTGTCTATCCTCTTAAGGAGGCCCTAATGACATGATACTGAATCATTTGATGCTATAGCACTTCATCCTTGTTTACTTTAGCACTTGATCATGTACATTCTAAAGCTTTATAGGCGCCTTTCATGTTCACTTTTTCTTTTACTAAATTTTTTTGTTGTTTTTAAAATAGGTAGTACCCTGGTTGACAGTTAGCACTTGATCATGTACATTCTAAAGCTCTATCGGAGTCTTTCATACTCACTTTTTCTTTTACTAAATTTGTTGTTATTTGTAAAATAGGTACTACCCTGGTTGACAGATATGTTTACTTTAGCACTTGATCATGTACATTCTAAAGCTTCATATTCACTTTTTCTTTTACGAAATTCGTTGTTGTTTGTAAAATTGGTACTACCCTGGTTGACAGATATGTTTACTTTAGCACTTGATCATGTACATTCTAAAGCTTTATAGGCGCCTTTCATATTCACTTTTTCCTTTACTAAATTCGTTGTTATTTGTAAAATAGGTACTACCCTGGTTGTCAGATATGTTTACTTTAGCACTTGATCATGTACATTTCTAAAGCTTTATAGGCGCCTTTCGGGTTCACTTTTTCTTTTACTAAATTCGTTGTTTGTAAAATAGGTACTACCCTGGTTGACAGACAGAGAGAAAGTGGTGCAAATTATGGATCCAGCATTGGAGGGTCAGTACTCAATGAAAGAGGTCATTCAGGTGGCAGCGATTGCTGCAATGTGTGTTCAACCAGAGGCTGATTACAGACCATTAATGGCAGATGTTGTGCAGTCACTGGTTCCATTGGTCAAAACTCAGCGGCCAACTTCCAAGCTAGGAAGTTACTCTAGCATTAACGTGCTCAGGTCCCCTTCACGAGACTCCGGCAGAGCAAGCGCATGAAACTGATAAAAGCAATCTAGAGATAAGCTAATCTAATACCTCATCTGTAGCTAGTTTGGATCGTAGTGCACTTTCACCTTTTGGGGCATTGATGATCTCTGATTTTTGTTCAGTGAAAATACTTTAATCACTGCAGAATTCTGGTCCAATCACCCAAGTTTGTAAAAGGCCTAGTTTTAATCTGGAGACGTAATTAGAACTGTTTTTGGTAAGGCCTGCCTCCCTTGTGTAAGATATCTGCAGGTCATCAGATGACTAAGGAGCATGAAAATGGCCGTTGCAAACAGTGATAATCTAATTCGAGAACTTCATGACTTCAAGGTTTCATATGATGATGATGATGATGATGATGATATATATATATATATATAGTTCTGAACAGTAAAAAATGTTCCATGAGAATTTGCCATTTGTTTAAATTAAGTTATTAAGAGAATGACCTTTGATTTAGTGAATGATCAGTTTTAGCTTTTTAGAGGGTTTTTAGATTTTAGATTTCTTAATTATAGTATTTTTTTTTTCAACGGTATTTGTTTTCCAATATAATTCCTTTATGACAAGTAAACATATACTATTAGAAATCTTTCTCCAACGAGTATTACTACCTTAATAATGTGAAGGTAGTTAAAAAAAATAACTTTAAAGGCATTAAAAATACAAAGGAGTATACCAAAATGAGTTAGCCTAGATAATCTAATACAAAGCATTATACTAAAATAATAGAGGTATTAGATTTCTATAATAATAAAAAAACATTAAAATATATTTTATAATTAAATTTTTATTGAATCTCTTTATATTTTCAAAAAATAAAAGAAATAAAAAACAACAAAATAAATATATATTTTTCTTACTGTTAATTTATTTATGGTGCCAATTAATTATTAATTGATTACCTTTGAAAATTTATTAAATTTCTATTGCAAATTGCTTTTATGTAGCTAATGTATTTCTTTTAGTTTTTGCTTTATATGAAATTAAATTTGATTGTATAATCTTTTGTTATAAATGGAAGCTATTATTTTTAATCAATCTACTTTTTTTTATTTTTTTATTCTTTTTCAATTATAGAATATTATGAAATAAGGGATGCAAGCACTATGAAATGAAAAAGACTCACAATAACAATTAATAGCTATCACAATATCCACAATTTCAATTCGAAAAATTAAATCAAAATATATGCTTTTAGATTTTATTAAATTTTGATTATAGATCACTTTATTAAAAAAGGTAATAAAATGAATATATATTTCTTACTATTAATTTACTTATGGTGCTAATTAATTATTAATTATCTATAAAAATTGATTAATTTTTTATTATAAATTGTTTTTGTGAATTATGTAGCTATGTATTTCTTTTAATTTTTGCTATTATTTTTAATCAATCTACTTATTCTTATTCTTTTTATTCTTTTTTAGTTATAGAATATTATGAAATAATGGAGGCTAAGTATTATGAAATGACAAATGCACACAATAATAATTAATGGCTATCACAACACTCACAACTTCAATTTGAAAAATTAAGTCAAAATTTATGCTTTTAAATTTTATTAAATTTCTTTTGCAAATTACTTTTATTAAAAAAAAGCAACAAAGTGAATATACATTTCTTACTATGAATTTACTTATGATGCTAATTAATTATTAATTGATTATCTTTGAAAATTGATTAAATTTTTATTATAAATTACTTTTGTGTATTATGTAGCTCTGTATTTCTTTTAGTTCTTGCTTGACAAGAAATTAAATATAATTTTATTGTCTTTCGTTATGAATGTGAGCTATTATTTTTAATAAATCTACTTATTCTTATTCTTTTTCACTTATAGAATATTATGAAATAATAGAGGCAAATATTATGAAATGACAAATGCTTGTAATAACAATTAATGGCTGTCACAATACCCACAATTTCAACTTGAAAAATTAAGTCCAAATTTAGTTTTAATTTTATTAAATTTCTATCGTAGATTGCTTTTATTAAAAAAAAGAGCAATGAAATGAATATATATTTCTTACTTTTAATTTACTTATGGTGCTAATTAATTATTTTTAAAATTGATTAAATTTATATTATAAATTGCTTTTGTAAATTATGTATAGCTATGTATTTCTTTTAGTTTTTGCTTTATATGAAATTAAATGTAATTTTGTTCTTTTTCATTATGAGCGTGAACTACTATTTTTAATCAATCTACTTATTCTTATTCTTTTATTCTTTTTTAGGTATAGAATATTATGACATAATAGAGGCAAATATTATGAAATGATAAATGAAATAATAAAGGCAAATATTATGAAATGATAAATGAAATAATAAAGGCAAGTATTATGGAATGGCAAAAGCTCGCAATAATAATTAATGGCTATTACAACATCCACAATTTCAACTTAAAAGATTAAATCAAAATTTATGCTTTTAAATTTTATTATATTTACATTTTAGAATGCTTTTATAAATTTTTACAGGGTGAATTACAAATTTGGTGTTGGTATTTATAATTTTTTTCTATTTTGATGTCTAAATAATTTTTTTGTTCACTTGGGTCATTTTTCACTTGCCTAAATGATGAGTACGCAAAGTCAGTTTCAATCTGATACTAAATAAAATATCACATCAATAACTGTAGATGAGAATTAAACTAAATAGATTAAAATATTTTATTTAATTTATTTACCATTTCAAATGTCACGTCCCTTTCAAATATGTTCACACTATTCTTCTTGTTTTCAAATTATTTACTTTATTTTTTTTATTTCTTTTCTTTTTTTTTTCTTTTGATTGCAATCACCTCATTTTTCTCTTTTTCTTTTGATTTTAAATTATTGGAGTTGAATTAAAGATAAAATTAGATTATTCACCTTAAAACAGAGTTAAAGTGATACATTTGGATAGTCAGTAAATTAAATAAAAATATTTTAATCTTTTTAATTTAATCTATATCTGTAACTGCTAACGTGACATTGTATTTAGCATTAAATTGAGACTTATTTTACTTACTCATTATTTAGACAAGTGAAAAGTGACCCAAAATACCACATTGATAGTAATTATTATTGTTTAGACATCAAAATAGAAAAAAATTAAAAGTATAAATACCAAATTTATAATTATTTCATTTTTATATATGAATTTGTGAAACTCATATTTTTTATGAAATATAATATAGATCCGTATTACTATTTATTATGATTTTCATATTTACTTTCATTTGAATGTTGAATATGTTAACATTACTGATAAATCATCTCATATTTTTAATCTTTATCATTATTTAAAAGGATAAATAAGTAATTGATAAAATTTATCATCATCAAGTAATTATTGTTGAAATGTAAATGTATGGCACTCAAAACCATTCGATTAGTCTAATTTTTAGAATTTTAATAAATCTTTAACTTCTCTTTATTGAATATCTAAATATTATAGTTTTCTAATATAATAAGATTAATTCATATTGATAAGTTATATCAATATAATATTAATGTAAAATTTCTCTCTTTTTAATATATAGATAACCACATATTATTTTGATTTATTTATATTTATAAAAGTGAGAAACAATGTATTAAAAATTTTAAAATTAAATGAAATTCATATAAAAATTATTTGAGCCACGTAGTGGTTCAAGTACACTTTCAGGTGGATAAGCAAACAGAAAGTTGAAGTGACGTGTATAAAACAGGAACGCCGAGTAAGCATTTATATTTTACATTTCTAGATAACAACGTTAATGGATCCACACTTCCGCTGTACTGAAAACCAACCCATCACTCGTTCATACTTCTTACTCCATCATTGCATGCCTCTCTAATATTTTCTATAAACTAATCTGTATCAACTCACAAGTTATGAGACGTGGACAAGAGCAGAGCAGAGCTGTAATTAATACAACAAAAAGAATAAAGAGTAAGAAGCCCAGTTTTTAACTATTTACACTTATTTTTAAAATTTTTAAAATTTTTTAAAAAGTGTAAATAATTGAAATTTTTAATAAAATCTATTTTTATTTTTTTCAAAATTTTTTGTACTCATTTATGAAAATGTAATCAGTTCAAAGAGGAGAACAAATAGCTGAAGCCAATTACAATCGAAAAAGCAAAATTGGATTGGAGGTAAATCGTGAGTTGGAAGCACCATAACAATTAGTGCTCTCATACAGCGCTAGAATTGAGAAAGGATTTCTAAATTAGTGAAATAGAAGCAAGTCAAACAAAGATTCTTGATTGTCTAACGTTAGCCTATGCTCAAGAGTGGCTCAAACAAACAAAGAAGAACCTCCAAAAACCTTGAAAAGCAAAAATTGCAAGACTGATACTCCCATAAAAAGTCATTTATTTAATTTATTTTATTGATATATATTCAAAATGCCTAATATAAATCTTTTTTATTAAATAATTCACATTGTATACAACAAACTCAGTTGTAAACTCACTCCACAAAATAAAATTTTCTTTTGAAAATACGGTTGCCTCTACTTCCTATCCAATTCTGAAAATTGGAACCCCCAACCCAAATACCAACTAGAGAACCTGTACCTAAAATCCTTAAAACTTCACACAATTCCAATCACTCTGACTCAAACAATATGGAGAGCCCAAAAACTTGTCTAAAATAACAAACCTAGCAGCATCAATGTTTTTAAAATTGGATTGATTAGTGAATCGATCGGCTGATTGATTCACAGTCTGACTAGTCCAATTCAATTAGTTTAATAATAAATAAAATTTAAAGAATATTATTAAAATAGTTTTAAAAATTCTGAAACAATTAAAATATATAAATATAGTTATAATAATTAAAAATAAAAAATTATATTAAAAACCAATTTAGATAAATCAAATTGAACACTGATTAGATTTCTAATTTTATAGATCTAATCATCGATCCGATTTTTAAAACATTGACCAGGATTAGGGTCAAAGCCTTATCGAATACATACTTAAAACAAAGCCAACATCTCTTCTAAACAACGTTTAGTTTCCCCACTTTACTAATGCAAATTATATCATAAACCCGTGTCTATGTTACTCCATGAACCTAAGACAAAAACATTTTGTTTCATTTAATATCACACGTGCAATTTGCATACATTAATCCTTAATTATATATACATTTGGTTTGAACTACATATATGTTAGTATTAATCTACAAATACATTAATATACAAATATTTAAAAAATAATTTGTTTCATATAGAAAATCACTCAAACATAAAGAAACATAAACTAAAACGTATACAATTAAAATAATAGGCAAGAACAATATATATCAACAAATTTTTTTAAATTTGTTACATTGTTGTTAGAGTTCTAATTCAAAACTAATATACCTTTTATTAATATATTCATAGATTTCAATGTACATTCAATTCAACACTAATGTACATGCAGTTCAATATCAATATATCTACAGTTCAATACCAATGTACATACAATTTAAAACTAATGCACATGCAATTAAGAAATAATGTAGTTCAAAACTAATGGACTAATAAATATTGAAGAATAATGTATATTAACAAAGTTTTTTTAAATTTTGTTATATTGTTGCTAGAGTACAAATTCAAAACTAATGTACTTTTTATTAATATATTTTATGAATTTCAATGTGCATGCGGTACAACACTAATATATATATAGTTAAGGGTCAATGTATATGCAGTTCAATAACAATATATATGTAATTCAGTTAAGTACCAATGTATATTCATTTCAATATACATGTAGTTCAATACCAATATATATCAATATACATGTAATTCAATACCAATATGTATGAATTTTAATACCAATATATATGTGAGTCTAATCTATATACATATCTAATTTCAATAAACATGCTAAAATACTCATTTCAGTGTATTTACAGTTTAAATTTAATGTCACATAGTTCATTTTTTAGTGTACATGATATTGAAAATCTTGTTAAAAGAGTTCAGTACAATTTTAATGTATGTATAGTTCAAGAGAAATGTAAAAATAAGAAAAAAAAACTTAAAGTGTCAAAAATTGGAAGAGAGCGAGTAACAAAATGATGGGTGTGTTATTGAAAATATTCTATTTAAAAGAAAAAGATAATACGTGTTATATTTAAATGAAATGGTGAGTATTGCAGCAAATTCACAATGCAATGTAAACCTTAGTGCATTATATAACAATCCACTTACTAACTGCCCAGGACTCTCCTTAACTCTTTTGTAAGCTCTAGCTCTATATCTTGAGGTAAAGATGGCTCGCATAAAGAGATCAAGAATGCCCATGACAACTATTGTTTGGAACTACCAAGAGCTGGTCAAACCCTAGTAGTGGGAGCACCATGAGAGTTTGTAAATGAATATTAAGATCTGACTCAAATTCTTAATGGTATCGGAATAAATATTTTCTTATTTTATTTTAAATTTTTTTTTTCATGAAAATGGAGGGATTACTTACTAATTATTTTTAATTAGATGTTAATTTTTAAGTAAGAATGATAAGTATAATTCTATAAATATAAGTATTATATAAAAAAAATTGTTTTTGCCCGCCACAATAAGGTTTTTATTCACTCATGTTTATTGGTTGTGAACTTATGAAAATTTAAATAAGTTTGGAGAAAAATAAACAAACTAAATTATGCTAATTGATGTGAGCATTATAGAGTATAATTGTGTTAAGATATCTTGGATATAATGTAAGTAATTAATTTTGACTTAGGTTTGAGTTTAATGATATTAATTGATAGAGTAGATGACACTTGTATGTGTTATTTTATTGAGATGATGAATCCTATAAAATGTTTATTTTATTTCTTCTAAATTTACATGCTTCCATAATTACAATAAATATATAGATGCATAATAATAGAAATAGATATAACTTGGTATTCCTCAGGGAAATCAAGTAAAACAAAGCATATTCGAGAATGCGTCATGAAGTTTAACTTTGGGGTTCAAGTTGACCCTTCAAGAGAAGATGGAATAGCTAAAAGTGGTATGAAATATCGAATCGAAGCCAATCAGATCAAAAACTAAAAATTTTAAGATTTTTTTATTTAGGATTGAATTAGAATCAAATTAAAATTATTTTTAATCTGATTTCAGTCCTTTAATTATATGTCCGACTAGATCAACCCAGACTAAATAAAAATAAAATCAAATCGGTGAACCTATATATATAAAGTTAAGTTATATAGTCTATATATAGAGTGTATAAAGTATACTATAATTATACTATTTATAAGTTATATATGCTTATATACACTATATATAAATCATATATGCTTATATGTTGTACACACAAGTGTATAAGATATATAAATTATATATATTAAATATACTATAAGTTATAAAAACTATATATGCTAAACTATCTTATATATACATTATGCACGTGTAAATATATTTATAAGTTATATATACTTAAATATATTGTATATAAATTTTTTTGAGAAAAAAATACTAAATATAAGTTATTAGGCTATATATATATATATATATATATATAAAGAGAGAGATATAGTATATATTAAGAATATATATGTTGTTTCTCAACAATATTTTGAATTCACAATTTTTATTTTTATAATATATATGAATAAACAAATAATTTTATAAAACAATACACTCTACAAACTTTACAATGATATTTTATATGCATAAAATGGATTTATAAATAAATAAATATTTTGAATTTAGACAAAAATTACATGTGAGATTGAGATATCATAAAATGAAGAGATAGTGTCCGCTCTTCAAGCCAACTAATACTATAATAACTTTTTGCAATTTAGGACTAAATTGGTAATGCAATTTAAAATTTTTAAATTTTAGTTGTTGGATCTTATTTAGTTTTTTTTAAAGAGTTTGATTTTTCGATTCATAACAGGGAATCAGATTGTACCGTACCTGCACGAACTAAGCCAATTGAAATTGATTAATTGAACAACATCAAACTAATTTTTCAATCCCATTCTTTATTTTTTTTTCGATTCAGTCTTTCAAAAACCGAATTTCAGTCTGATTTCAAACATTTTCAAAACTTTGAACCCCAAGATGGAAGGGAAGTTTAGAATCTAAGTGCTGGGGAAATCGAAGAAGTTTGTGCATTAGCTATTTATAGCCGCCAGCTCTAGTACTTTAACCTGCGTTTATGGTGACCCAAGGAAAGTAACCCTTGTACGGAACAACCTAGAGCATCTTGGTTTCAGAGATGGAACCTCATGGCTATGGTTTGGCGACTTCAATATCTGCACTAGTTTAGAAAAACAAGGTGGAAGGGCTATTTACTGAAAAGCCAAAAAAGATCTGGTACTATTTTATAGGCAGTTATTTCACTTCGTTCCTATTCAATTGTATAAACCGAGACCAGTGAAAAGCAAACCACCTTACGATAGCATCATACGTGTACAATTGTTGGACTAAATAATGAGATCCAAAAAGGTAATTTCAGGACGCCAGACTTTGAGAGTGAAAATATTTTGGACATTTTTGGCGCATTCTAGCAGAGGCAGCTATAATTTTCCTGTGTACAACATATATTTTGATGTAAACATTCTATTATCGCTTCTTTGAAGCACGCTGCCGCTTGGAAGAGTCCAACCTTGGACTGGATTGCCCATAGCTACCTGAATTGTGCCCAACCGAAGTAGGACCTTGCAATGGATGTCTTTGATAAGGGGTCACATCAAATGAACTCACCGGTGGCATAGAATTGTGGCTTGATGTTTCATTTCCATTTGATTTTCCCTGATATGCAGGTAATCTACCTTTGTGATAACGGGAAGGAATGGTCTGCCACATACTATGGCTCATCAGTGATTTAAGGAAGCTATTTGGATTCTGGCCCATCCCTCTATTTCTCCCCGGAGCAGAGTTGTCAATCCCAGTTGCATGGACCATTGATGTCAGCGATTCTACAGATTCCAAAGGTAATGAGATCCCAGATAGCCCATCATAGGACAACACACAAGCAGTTGCATGCATTGCTGCCTCAAGTGCAGCAGGAAGCACTTTCCGAGGATTTGTTACCTACAAAATATGAACCAGTGTCAGATAGAGGCAAACCAAGAGATTCACCAAAGCACAAGTATTAGTAAATTACTTTGAACATGATTGCTGCTGACAATCGCTCCCTCAAGCAGTAAATTTGAGCAACATCTAAGGCTGTTGATCCTAAATAAAGCCACCGATCCACAACTGCCTCCACTAAATTATTAGGAGATGACATGATCCTCTCATCATCGTGTCCATCCACATTGTCATCTATTTCCATATCATCATCACCACTTTCATAGTCAACAGCAGCATCACTTCCGTCATTATCTTCATCTTCATCATCTTCCTCATCATCATTCTTTGCAGGAGCAACTACAATCTCTGTTGCAAGAAGTAACAATGGGAGTGGCCCCACAACAGTACAGTTCCTTATGTGCATACCTCCATCCCCTCGGGTTATCTCATCATATACAATCAAAGGGCAGTCATCAGTTTTCTTAAAAGCTAATTTAAAATTAAGGGAATGAGGGTGCAACCGAACTTTGGCACCACCAGCAGTCTCTACAATGAAACGTTTCCCATTTCTAGGTGGAAGGAATCTCCCCACCATAGGATACAAACCAGCAACAAGCACAGCATGCAGTATTCCCGTGTCATGTGCATTCAAATTACAATATGAGACATCTTCCTGAATGAAACCATTACGAATTAGTTCTGACTGAAGCTGCTTACGCATACCATGCAGCATATTCATGGTGCCCGCAGAGATGAAATATTGAGAACAAAACCTTGCTTCTTGACCCCTTCCTTTAGCATTCTTCCAGCACTCAAAGGCTGCTACAACAGCTAGCTGATCACTGTGCCCACCATACAGTGAAGCAAGCTCAAATTTAGCAGTATTTGCTCTCTTCTTTTCATTTGGTAAAACAGGAAGGGTAAATGGATCTCTATAATCAGAGGCGCATGCCAATGTCAAAGCTGGATCAAGACAATTCATCAATATTGCAAAGAAAAGCATCTTGCTTGTCAATGGATGAACAGGTAGGCAGCCAAGCTTCTCTCCTAGTTCCGTCAATTGCTGATCAAATGATAAAGCCCCAATATCCTGAAGAACAACAATTGCATTTTGTATAGTTTCAGGAACTGGAGGGTCCAGTGTCTTGCACAGGAAATCTTCTATCTTGCAATTAGGATCAAGCAACTTCACCTGTAAGAGGGGACAAGGAAATACATTCAGAATAAGCAACAACAAATAATTTAAGACTCCAAGGGTGAAAAAGAGAAGGAACTATTCTGATTCTTTCCATAAATTGAAACAGAGAGAAATAGAGGGGCATGATCAGAGAAGTGATCCTTCTCAACCCCATAAAATTGATGCCAACTTCACCCATGAAAATAACAAAAGAAAAGAAGAGGCAATTAAAATTACTTGCAAACAAATTTCTTCAATCGGCATTCTTTTGATTTCAGGAACTTGGAAATCTGGCAAAGAAGCTGCTCGAAGTTTTGAGTATAGATGATAACACATCCCAGGCTGACAGCGGCCAGCACGTCCTTCTCGCTGTTTTGAGCTTGCTTTAGATACCCAGGAAGATTGAAGAGTTGATACATTATTGTAAGGGTCATAACTTTTTTCTTTCATTCGACCACTATCAATGACATAGACAACATCATCAATGGTAATAGCACTTTCAGCAATATTAGTCGAAAGAATGATCTTGCGGCAACCCTGAGGTGGGCGTTTGAAAACTTTCTTTTGCTCCACAGACGGAACCATTGAATGGAGAGAGATTATCACAAACTTGGAAGAATCCTTGAAAAAAAGGTTTGCAAGCAACCTCTCCCGCATCCTATTTATGTCATCCCACCCAGGAAGGAAAACAAGGATGGCACCATCTTTTGAATCCATACATATTTTCCTCAATAACTGCTCTATAAGAACAACATCAATAAGTTCAGGGTTAACAGTTGCCAAATATTTGTTAAGTAATTGCTGTTGTTCCACAGAATCAGTCAGGGCACTTTTAACATGTCCTTGTATTAATTTAGCAGTTTCTTGCTGGTTTTCTCGCTTGGCCCAATCTAATGCTGTTTGCCCATCCTTATCCTGCAAATGACAATCCACACTGAGAGAAAGAAGCATGCAAACATCGGCCACCCTACCCTTTGCAGCAAAGACCATTAATGGCGTTAGTCCAATCAAAGAATCTTGGTAGTTGTATATCTTTGAGGTTCCTCCAGAAGAAATCAAATCCAGGAGGGGTTCAAATTCATCATTTGTCCAAGCCAAATTTATAGCTTCATCTAAAGCAGCTTTGTCTTCTTCTGTCATCTCCTGGCTTTTATTGGGGATGCTCAGCATAGCAGAATCAATATGATTATTATCTGCAGATTTAAGGATAGAAAGTACATCCTCCAAGTAAAAACTTTTGACCTGAATGATACAGAAGTATATTAAGGTACAAATCAATTTAACATAAGACTATTATTGACAATTTTGGAAAGAGTATTACAGGATAAGTGAACCCAGGAACATGAATAATTGGGCAGCCACCAAAATATTTTGAAAATCGTTCAGCATCAAGAGTAGCACTCATCATTATCTGTAGGATGAAATACAATAAAAGGAATGTTGTTACCTAATAAGAATCTAACAGCTGAATACAAAATAAATAATGGCTGTAAATTGGTTGCACTATGTACATATAAAACATAAGAATGAACTAACCAGCCGAAGATGAGGATATGAAGTAAGTATGTCTCTGCAAGTAAGTTATGAGCATTAGAGAATAGTTAACAATTAATTAACAATTAACACCAATGAAGCATTCAGTAATAATTCCACTTTAACAAAAGCATCTAGTAAGTAATATCCACTCTTGGAAAATTAATAAAGTCACAAGTACAAAGAGCTATGATCAAATGGAAATCCCCACCAGAATAAAGCAAGCGAAGGAGTTGAGATTTTAAAATCAACAATTTAGTACCTGATAATTGCCAACATGAAATCTGAGTAGCGATCTCTTTCATGAATTTCATCCTAAAAAAATGAGACCATTGGAAGGGCAAGTCATCACAACCAGTACACAGGTATATGAGTCCAAATAATGATACTGGAGTTCATAACTATCAACTGGATTTGAGAAGCTCCTCTGTCAAAAACAACTAAAAAATTACAGAAGGATAGCATTCACATCTCCGTTCTGTCGGCATAAATTAGACCCTTTACTCAACTGAAATCAACCAAAAGTATTGGTTTAAAGCTAACCTAAATCAATGTTTGGCTTTCCCACCACACCACAGCTACTTTGGAAGCAAAATAAACCTCACGAAGAATTTGTCACTTATAGACATGCACAAAATGCATTCACATGCACACTGAGAAAGAGACTCTCTCACTGTCTCTCATTCCCTTATCTTTTCCCCTTAATCAGATCTGAAAATCTGCAAATAATTGCAAATTTCAGCCACCAAGTACGAGTTATTTACCCATTCCTTGCAATTAAATTGACTCAAAACCTATGCTAGAAACAAAACCTGCAATCTTTTGTACATCAGAATATCTCCTCCAAGCCATATGAATTTTGCATATCACACACTCCTAAAGCACTCTGGTCAATTATACTCCACTTTAGGTAATTATAAGTTGTCAATATATCGTATCACATTCATGTAAATGTTAACCAGGATGAGAGATGAGCTGTTCAACTAAAGAATCGAGTTTCATGCTTGTTGTAGAGGAACTCTTGAGCAAATTTGATAGAGATGGATTCCATGAAGGCCTTTGCATCTCTAGTTCTCCATCTCTCATGTAATGGATGAGGTGTGGTGATGACAGCTAAAGGATTAGGGCTCTCACAAGTGTTGTGTTTTCCTTTTTTTTTGTTCTCTTTTTTATTTTAGTTGGTTAAAAGAGACAGTGGAACTTCAGGGGATGGATGCTGTTGGAGTGGCATACAGTGAAGACTAGATTGAATTTTGTTTGCTAGATTTGGTTGTTCCATGTGGTAACTCCACTGTTTTCCTTTTAAGCCCTTGAAATAATGAGAAATATATGATCCATTGATGAAGATTTGCAACGTGATAACAATAAGAGAGGACAGATATGAAAAAAAAAAGTTGGACTGGGGACACTGAGGCACAAGGCGGATATTTGACAAGTACTGAACTATAGAATGTAGATGAAGAATTGCTTCAATATTTTTTTTGTTATGTTGCTGAATCATTCTAAACATGAAAGTGATTGTACAGTTGAGGAAGAACTTTTTATGGGATTGTAATCCAGCATAAAGAAACAAGAACAAACAATTTCGTGAATTTGCAAGGTGATGGCATTTTACATCAACGGCATCTCAAAGATACGAATTTATATAGGAAAGTCAACTCCAAATGGCTACAATAATTACCAGTAACAATTATATAGTGCAATCAAACCTTGTTATTCCATTCAAAATGGAAAACAACATCAAGTACAGACATGAAGATATTATGAAAGAGCTTGACACATACACATATGGTTATCAAGAATAAGTTAAATACCACAATAATGTGAGTTATGCTAGAAACATCATCCTTGGCCGGTTTATTAGAAGCTTCACTCTTCAACCTACTGGTGCCCTTGGAAACCAGCACTCTCAACAGAACACCATTTGTGCAGAACACAATTGACGAGTTTCTTCCACCTTTGCTTTCCAACCGAATCTAGAAATTCAAAGGAACAAGTGAGTAATGGTGAACTGCTTAAGAGCAAATACAATTCCCTGCATTAAAGAATGTAACAGATTATCATGCAAAATGAAACTTGTTAATAACTGTTGTTCACAAATCTGAGTAAAATTTACAAAACAAACCCTCCTTTTCTTATATTATGACATAAAAAGCACAAAATGAATTAGCAATTCACACTAAAATGTCCATGAGATTATCTAAGATTTGATGACTATTGATGAGCACAACTTATCCAAGTTATGATGGTGTATAATGAAGAAAAATACCAACCAAAACCTCAAGTGAATGAGATTACATTGAGAAATACAGATAACACACCAAGGAAGTGCATATTAAATGGCAAATCCAAATTTATTGAGACTCATGATTACTAGTTAACTTGGTTCAAGGCTTTCGCTACTTAATTCTGACCTCTAAAATCCACAAGCTATCATTTTTTTTCATTATTTAAACTCCCATTGCAAATTATTTATAGCATAAAGCACTTGTTTAACATGTAAGGATCCTATTATCAGAATCGCAAAGCTCAGGGATATGCTGACCATCAAGAAAATTAGAAAGATTACCTTGTATCCAATGTCAACTCCAACATTTTCTCCTCTTTCATAAGCAATTCTCTCAGCAACTAGAGACAAAATTCACCAAAGGAATAACAATATGTAGATCATTAAGTCACAGAAATGAAATGTTAGCAAATTAAAAACAACATAGCGAGAACTTTGAATGCTTAAAAGGAAATGCATACCTGATGTTGCTGAGATACGACGAGGTTGAGTGCAGACTATTTTACAGGCCTCACCTTTTCCCCACATATGGTCCAATAGAAATTGTGGCACCTATATGATTTTCCACAGGTACAAAATCTAAGAAACTCAAGATGAAGCTTGTACTAAATATGTGAAGAGAAAGAACTGATGGAGTTTGTGCACATTATTTCTGGAGTCCAGGAATGTTATATAGTTTAGATTCTTTCATCTCTATCATCAAAATTATTGTACTGTTCCAATGTACAAGCAGATAAGTGCATTTCCTAAAGGAGTGCATATGGAACTTAACCAGGGCTGTTGGAAAATTCCAAACAACAACCTCTTTTTTTTTTTTTTTTGTTAATTCAGGCCATATTAGTGACAAAAATCCCCCGAAGAGGTTCTGAGATTCACCTCTACTTTCTACCTTCCCTTAAACACAATCAACTATTCATTTTTCTACAAGAACAAGTGCATAGCATATAATGCATATAACATGCAACAACAATCAAAAAGCTATATGATTCCATAGAAAGAACAAATGTGGCATTGGTTGCAACAGCCATGCCTACAGCTCCATGCAAGCCCATAAAAAGTAGCATACAGAATACTTGCTGCATAAAATCATAGGCAGTGTAAGTCAAGTATATTTTAACCAACCAACCACTCCCCCCTTCCTCTCCTCTCCACCAAACACATACATATATGCACACGTACTTTTATACACAAGCAACAGTTTTTTTTTTTTTTTCTATAGTTCACAAGAGAATGAACTCCACTAAAGGAACAAAAAATCAACAACTTCTGTTCCCTCTTTTTTCCATTCTCGGATAAGATATTTGTTAAGAAAAGATAGTCCTAACTGAAGAGAAAATGAAATGAAATATTGCATCAATCACAACCATCTTTGACATACAGTCAATGGATGAACAATTCACTTCAAAGCACAACTAATATAAGCTAGATAAACTATATTAACTGTAACCTATCATGTAACGAGGATAGGAAGGACAACATCAAGATTATTCCTCAGTTTTGCAATCTCATTCAGTTCTGGTTACTTTAAACGCTTTCACATAAATTGATTTCTTTTAGAAATTTTACCTGCCCCTGGGCTTTTCCACATGTTTTGAAATACAGAGACAAAATTCAAAAATTTTTTTAAAAGGTCATGTTTCTTCTCTATTACTCCTATTATCTTTGTTGTTTTTTTTTTTCTTGAACTCTCTGCGGTTTGTTGTTTCATTTGCTGACTTCAAACACTACCTATGTGATATAGGCCAACATACAAATGCAACTTTCTCACTTTCAACCACAATAAACAGTAACAACTTGTAGCCTTAAGTCCTTTTTTCTACAATTCCAGACCATAAAACAAAACAAGTGCAAATATTCTTTCCACACCCTAGTGAAAAGATTACACAGTATCTTTTGTCAATCCATCATAAAGACTACAAAATTGTTGACCCTATTTATCAGCCTGCTAAGAAATAAGGGTTGACAGATCTACAAATTAGTCCAGTCACTAATAAATATTAGATTAAATTGGACATAAATAAAACAATTGAAAAATTAAACACTTTGATGCATGCCATTCTACTAAATTTACAATCACCAACATTTTCAGGAATCAGAAAAACATATGGGACAAAAAAAAAAAAAATAGCACAGAACCAGAAACCTGTGTAGTCTTTCCACACCCAGTCTCACCAGAAATGAGGACAACCTGCATCGAAACACCGAATGAGAAATAAGTTTTTGTGAAATGAACCAGAGAAATGGTAGTGAAAACACAGGTTGACATAGCAAGCAAGGAATTATAGTGTAATAGAAAAAAACTTATCACAACCATTTAAACACAAGTTCATATTTAACAGTTATAAGGTGTTATCGAGGATAAAATTTAGGTCTAACACAAGGAAGATATTACCTGGTGAGATTCTACAGTCGATGTAATGACATCCCTGAAGGATGCAATTGGAAGCTTAGATCTCTCTTCAACAACCTGCACACATAGTGGAATCTAAGAAACCTTTCACTGTCAGACTACTTATTTGCAAAAACTATAAGTTCTTTCCAAGGGAATGAACTGAAGCTCTTTCCCCATGGCCACCACTGAAATGCATAAATTCTAAGCTTAAATGTCAGCCAACCAAGTAAGTCAACAAAAATTACTAACGCAGTACGGTCATAAACCTGTCTTAAGTTTGCTGCCTTTTCTACTTTAGAATTTAGCAAATCCACCTTCTTTGTGATATCTGCTTTGCTCATTAAAGGCATACAGAAGATATTATCTTTCCTTCCTCGTATTTTACCATCCTTTCCATTATGATTTCTGACTATTTGAGCATCAAGCTCTCCATCCTCAGGCGGATAGTTAGTAAATAATTCTTGCAAGACCATTCTTGATTCTTCTGAAAAGGTCACACATGTGAGACTTTCCTTTGTCTTCACAGTATCCTCCTTTTTTTTAGTCTTGTAAACAGAG
>CATIWR010089252.1:0-25522 GCA_949677035.1 Omphalea diandra | reverse complement strand
TACTTTGGAATACATCAACTTCTTCATTTCTTCTTGAGGGATTGATTCAATTCTGCAATAACAACACTTATTTGAAACATTAGTGATGATCAATCTACTTTGTCAAGATCAAAAGAGGTTTTAAACCTAGGATTGATTATCATAGTTCAACAATATTTCTTTTGATTATTTAACTATATCTCTTAAAATCCTTAAATCTTTAACAAATACAACCAATGGCACCAAAATCATCTACCATAAAGCAATTTAAGCAAAAAGTAAACCAAAATCCTTAATCGGATTCATGCCCTAATATAAAAGAAAATTTGGCTTCAGCTTTGGATACTAAGAAAAAATAAAAGAAAAATATGAAACCATCCTCAACTCTACCAGCTCCCAAGAGACAAAGGATAGGCCTTGAAGGTAAAAGGAAAGATAAAGTCCTAACCATAAAAACAAAACATGAGACATATCCTAGGATTCCTCAAACCCTTATTGCTAAATAACATCAAATCATATTCCAAAATAGAAAGAAAGCTAAACTTAGGTGAAGAACTAGTGGTGGAGAGTTCATTAATTAAAAGGATCATGAAAGTTATAAGCTAGCTAAAGAAGTAAATAAGTTAATGCATGGGATACGTTGGAAATTTTTCTCAAAAATTAAAGAACTTGCACACACTAAGCTAACAGTGGAGTTCCTAGCAACCTTACATGTTCTAGATGATGACTGTAACATGATTAAGACACTTGGAATCAAACTTTTTAGGTTTTTTAGGAAAAACGACAAGATGACCCTCAAGGATCTATCACAATGCTTCAAAGTCTCTAGAAAAGGATACCGTGAACAACCATCAGTCTTTAAGCTTAAACTGAATGAATTTTAGTAATCCATTATTGGAGGAAGCTTTAATCACCATTCTTATAATAGTAAAGCTTCTAAAATAAAAAGCCATGGCCTATGGATAACACATAGGTTCATAATATGGAACAATAATAGAAAGGGACACTCTAATGGTAATTACATTACATAAGACCTCTTCTACTTATTGTGCATGGTAAACAAGAAAAAGATAGATACTCCATGGATGTTGATGTAGAGACTATAAACTCAAGCTAATAAGAGCAATGCCTTTGTGACGGTTCATTTTATCATAAGAATTTCCATGTATGTTAAGGTAATTCCAAAAATTAAAGAATAAAAGATAATAGTATACTTTCTTCTATAACCATTACCAATAAACGAGGCCATCAATGAAAAGATGCTCATTAGCTTAGTCATTCTCAAGAGTAGGCTTATTGTTCTGATTGATAAAACTATCAAAACAACTAAAGAATAGGATGAAAATATTAAAGATGTTCTTAGGGAAGGTGTGGAAGCAACAACCAAGATTTGGACAACATCAACATAAGTGCCTACCTCTTATACTCTTCAAACTCAAGGGATACCTATTCATCATTTGAAGAATATGTTCTGCAATAATTGAGCATGCTCAATGCAACTATAAACCAACTAAAGAATAAGATTATCTCCTTACAAGCATAAGCTAACAAATCAATACTCAGATCTAGGATGTAAACCAAATCCTAGATTAGGTAATTGATCGTCTTAACCTATACCTTACTTCAAATTCTAAAAATAAGTTAGAGGATGGCAGACATAATAAAGAAGCTTCAAGTCATTCACCTTATAAACCAAATCCTAAAATAATCTCCTTATTTTTTTTATTTCTTTTTCTTCTTTTTCCCTTCTATTTAATCTTTCCATTCACTGTGTTTATAAATCTAATAGTGGATGAATAATATATCACTTATTTATGATCTACTTATGTTCTCTTTATGTTTATGTGTGATATATCTTTGCTTGCCTTACTTTTGCTCCTGTATCCCTTTTTGATGAAGACAAAAAGGGAGAGAATATGCTAAAGAAAGGGAGAGAGCATATCAAACATGCTAAAGAAAAAGATTATGTATATTATATATCCAAAGGGGGAAAAACTTAAAGAAATATGACATAGGGAAAGACATGATCTTAATATAAAATTGATCTTCATAGAAACTTTAGATGCATAATTACTTTAAACATAACACTAAGTGGAGACATAACTTGATCTACAATTTGGGTGTATTGTTTGTTGTGATAAAAAAATTAGGAGAATATTAAACCTCTAGTACTAATTCTCATTTTTATGATTGTAAATAAAGGGTCAAATAGTATAACTTTTGTGCAAATATTTCAAGTTTAAATTTATAGGCCCCTTATCTAGTACCTCAAGATTATTCAATCAAACTTTCAAAGATTTCCTAAATCACAACTCAAGCAAAACTTAAATGAACAAATCTTAAAGTCAAGTAATGATTGAGCATTACCAATGATAATGGATATCACTCTAATGACCATTAAATGCTTACCAATAAGCATTATAGATTTTCACTGAGAGTTGAATAAGCTTAGAAGAAATAAGAAAGGTTGGTTAAATCTTTTGTAAGTCTTAATGATGGTAGACAAATATATCAATGATCATTGGATAAAACAACGAGCGATGGGAATCATCAATGCTAATGGAAAAATCTTAATAGAATTGCCTAACTCTTTTGTAAGTCCAAATGATGGTAGATGAATGTACCAATAACCTGGAAATTAAAACCAATGGGCAAAGGCATAATACAATAAACATTACAACTATCTTGATGAAACTCCAATGACTAAAGAGAAAGATCTTAATGATGGTAATTATCACAATAGGCATTAAATGTCCCCTATGACCATTAAGAGTTCATATACATCATGTTAAAAAAGCTATGCACAACATATTTAAGCTAATGACTATTAAAAATATCACAACAAACATGGATCGTACTCCAATGAGCAGTTGGTCATCTCAACAATAATGGACAAGGAAGATACTATGGTACTCAATAATATGTTGGTTATTCAATGACCATGGTGATCACTCTAATGATTGTTGACAGTATGCCTAATGACTACTTTGACAATTTTCTCAATATGAATACTGAATAATTTGTTGTCCTACCTTTATATAAAGATCAAAAATTTGAAAATACAAATAGACAAGTTTCAAGTAATTTTGAGACTTTTTTTTTTTATGATCTTAAAGCTTCAAAAAGTATTTAAAAGTGATTTAAGTTTAGTTGTTTGAACCTAGCTTTCTTCATGTGCATATGGGAGATCACTTGAAGAAAGAAGAACATTAGTAAGCTTTTATAACAACATCATGTTCAACCCCTTTCTCAAACATATTAAGAAGTTTGTATCCATTTCTTATGAGTAAATGGCTTAAGTGTTGAGAGAGTTCCATTCTAGAATTTTTATAAAACTTGTGTGAGGACACTTTTGGTTGAAAATAACCTTTAAACCATATTCATGTTAAAAGTTTAAGGTAGTACCAATAAAATATTTTGAAAAATGCTTGAATAGTGCCCATAAACTATTCGTAAAGGCTCTTAGGTGGTGCTCGATAGATCTACCTTAGGAAGGCCCAAGCAGTGCCTAGTTAAATTTACTTGTGTGAAGGTTTCAATAACACATGCAAGTTATTGTTGAGTAGAACTCTCTGGGAAAATCTAGAGGAGAGGATATAGGCTTAATTTACGTTGAACCTTTTATAAACCCTAGTGTATTTGTATTTGTTTTTGATTGATTCTCTCTTCTTCTCATTAGAAAAAGCTTTAACTTGTCACTGCCCTATTCAACCCCCTTTTTTTAGGGTATCTTAGGACAATAATTTTCCTTTCATCTTTAAAAACATCTAAGAATTATAATATTCTTCTCTCAAACAAAACAAAGTCTTAACTAGAAAACACTCAAATAAGGATTGAAACTTCTTAACATTTTGTTATCATTTAAAATACATTATTCAATTACAAGGTTAAAGCAAATGCTTTATCATCTTAAGGTCACATGATCAACAAGATAATTCTAACGAAGGATGGTCCTCCTTTAAAAGGAAAAAAAAAAAGAGATATTGATGTTGAAATTGATAGAGTTGTAATTAAAGATTTACAAGTTATAAGTGTTCAATGTGCAATTCCTCCACCTTTACCTCCTTAAGTTATAATACTCTAGGTTTGTCCTCACAACTTAAGAAAAAGTGAATGATGTGTGGATAACAATTAGTGCAATTGCGACACTTTTTTAGATTTCCATTTCTCAAGTAAAAAAGATTGATAAGGAGCATATAAATCCTTTTAAGTATGCTCCAAGAAAAATATAATGCTTCTTGGTGTTATAATTAAGGAGCCTCAACCCTAAATTCATCATGAAGATTAAGGGAGTAGGGCATACTTACGAACCTTAAGGGTAAGGATAAAGATAACAGAAAATCTAGTGAGACACCCTAAAATAATAACAACATTAAGGCATCCATTAAAAATCTGGTACCTTATAGCTTTGATGGCCTGAACTTTGGTGCATCACTCAACCTTGAGAAACTCCTCCAAACCACAACACTCCTAGTTAATTGCCTTATAATTTCTTCTTGATTTTCTTTAAATTTTTTTTTTTTTTATGATTTTATCTTTTAGTATCCAAAAGATTGCATTTTGCTATAAATGTGTTAAAAATTGCATACTGGATAGTGGATACATTTCTTGTAAAATGTATTTCTACATATTAACTAATGAATGGGTAGCATTATATCTCTCTACTTCTCATTCTCTTTATCTTTTTTTTTTTCTTTTCCTAATGATAGAAGGGGAGAATCTTATATGGTTTATAACAAATTTATTGATTTATTATTGATTAGTTGGCCTTATTATAAAAAATTATAACTGAGTATATATTACTAATTTGGTCTAAGGGAGGGTAGTGAATGCAAATATAATTTTGTAACTTGAATAGGGAAATAATATAAATGTGAAAATGTACTTTTACTGCATAAATTGAGGGGAAACTTAACACTTTCATAGATGATTGGCACACTTGATTATTTAAATATTTTTGTAAATTATTTAGTTGTCATCATAAAAGGACAAATATTAAATTTAGGATTGAAATTCTTATTTTAAGATAACAACCGATGGTTAAGTGATAGAGTTATATAGGATCTAAAAAGGGCAGTAAGCTCTCTTAGTTTTTTTTTTAAAAAAAATTAAGGATAAATAGGTAAAAAAAATAAATATAACTAAATTGAATCCACAAACACCATTGATCACTTGGCCTACTGATAAAAGTTATCAATTTTTATAAAGAGATTTTAGCTTGAATACCTCCTTAAACATTTATTATAAAATTGAGAAAAAAAAAAAAGCTTCTCACTTTTCTTTTTTTACTATTTTTTTAAAATTCTATTTTCTTCTTTGAATTTTTTTCATTTTCTTCTGTTTCGAAAATTATTGATTTTTCACTTTTGTGGTTGCTTCTTAAAACCTGAAGTTTTTTATTTTCTTATACACAAAAATTAATTAAGTTATGTAATTAATGTTTTATGTGCCAAATCTTAAAACTTTCATTTCTCTATTTCTAAATTTTAAATCCCTAGTTTTGTTCTACTTTTTTGTCTCTTTATACCATCCTATGCTCTATATTTTATTCACTTAAAATTTTCTAATTTCTTCTAACTTAAATTGATATCAAGTGAAGCTATAAGAAAAAAACATTTATCCTTGAATTGAAGTAAAGCTAAGTTTTTTTTAGTATCCTTCAAGTTAGTAATTCTTATGCTCTATCTCTTTGTAGTATCTCAATTTTTTTATTATCCACTTCTTGTCTAATTTGATTTTTGTTCTACTTTTAATTTTAGTTTGGATTTTTGCATTCTAAGATTTCTATAGGAGATGCTCCTAAGATAGTAGTTATAAATCCTCCCTTTTCTCTCAAATCATAGTTTACTAATATTTTTTTTCTATTTTCTCTTAAGATAATATCTCTTAAGTTCTATTAAAAAAATGTGTTGTCTTAATAATTCAATGAAAGTAATTTTCTCTACACTATTAACATCTCTTAGACTTGCATATTTTTAAAAGTGGTAATTATTTGTAATTTCATATATAATATTTTAATTTGCCTCATAAGTAAAATTTTTGTATCTGTCACTGGTTAAGTTACTAAATGATATGCAAATATTTGATTATATGAATGCAAGTCCCTCAACTCAAAAATTATCAAGTTATAAAAATCAAAGGAAGTCTTAGGTATTTTAAGCCCTCAAGTCTAGCCAAAAGACTTGAAACCACCCCTTGCCCTCCCATCTTAATAAAGTTTGCGAGTATTTCAAAGGTCAAAAGAGTGGAGTGTAAATTTAAAAGTTTAAAGAAAGTAAAGGTTGATAGGACGTTCCAACACCTATCACTCCCTCTCTAATACTTGTTAATCAGTGCAAGAGCCAGTGAATCCAAAAGATGACTCATTGAAAAAGATCACTGGAGATGGCCTTTTGAATTTGTGACAAGGCCAATGCTCGTTGAAATTTTTAACGGCTTGTTAAAGTTGAAAAATGACTTGTTGAAATAATATTATAGAAATAGTTGAACTAATATATGAAGCTGAAATGCTTGTTAATTTTACAAACTGCCTGTTGAAAGTTCCTTGTAGATTTAGTTGATCACAACATAAAAACCCATTGAAAATCTCCAATGATAGTTGATTAAGTTTAATAACTAATTTTCTAACAAGCAGAAAAAAGTGACTTCTTGTGCCTACTGGCTATTTCCTTGACTTTGAAACTATATAAAAACATCTCATTGATTTGAAAAGATTACCTAGATTGCTAATCAATTTCCTAACCCACTCAAGTGTATTATTTATAATTCTCAAGCTACTTTGCTTAAGTGGGTATGACTTATAAAAGATTTTAACCTGAGTGTTTTTAGTGAGTATGATTATTTGAGCAGTACTTGTGATTATTTGCTTAAGTGCGTATGACTTATAAAAGATTTTAACCTGTGTGTTTCTAGTGAATATGATTATTTGAGCAGTACTTGTAATTCTTTTTAATGAGGATCACAACTTAGGTGGTATAGGCATTCTTTGAATGTACTAAGGCTTAAGATAGTGTTTGTAAACTATCTTGGAAAAGTTTAACAACTGCTTAAAAACTTATTTGAATCTAGTCGGATAGAATTAGAATTGTAAGATTTGAACTGCACCTATAAGCAATTTAGAGAGTGAAACTCTATACTGTGGATACTAAAGTAGAAATAAAGAGATCCTAAACTTTTATAAATTGCTTGTCTCCTTCATTGCTTTTTTTTTTTCTCCTTTCTTCTGTGATTGAATATTTAGATTTAATTTTTGTAAAATTTATCATCGTTTTATTCATCTTTCTTTTAGAGTACATATTAAATAATAACTAATAATCATACATCTTCAACTCTTCGATAATGGATTGAGAAATTAAGATTTTTGATATATTTTTAACATTTAAAAATTTTATTATTATCCTTAATGATTTTTTTTTTAAATAACTATCCTTGAAAAAATCTTCATTTATTTTTAAAGAACGTGATAAGATGCCTAATGAAATAAAAATAAACAATTTACCTTAAAGTTTAACATCTCAACGAGTTAGTTTAAATGTTATCAATAAAATTTATTATGGATTCAATTTTATGTTTTATCTGTATAACTTGCTCTCAATGTATATCTTTTTATGAAAAGCTAATAACAAATTAATGAATTCATAAAAATACAATATATTCATGCCGACCCAGCAGGACACGCGACGGGCCAATGTCTTTTGTTGCCTCGTTGTTGGGCTGAGGGTTTAAATTTGACGTTCTACTTCTACATCATTGATCATAAATAGGTGCAGCAGGCAAACGCTTGTAAATTGTCTGCGATACCTCTCCGCGGCAATAAAGCAAACAAGTAAACGACTATTCTTGAAAACGGGGACAGACAATCTCGTGTGAGTGTGGCTTTCTACTTTGTACTTCTGCCTTCAACAATGGAATAAAACTTGTCATCCTTAATTTGAAATTTGCTTATCCATCATTCAGCTGTTCTATACCATCTTGCTGGCACTTATTATTATTATTGTTGTTGTTATTATTATTATGTTTCTTTTAATACTGATGTGAAATCAGAAGGTATTTTCAGTTTGTGTTACTATGCACCGCATAAGAAGCTCCATCTTGAGCCATGTGAGCCTAAGAGGTTTTGCTGAGCAGCAGCCGTTCACTCGGAGAAGCAATGTGTTCCTCCAGCAAATATGTGGTATCAGTCGTGAATCTGCTGAGCAAATCATGGATCGAGTGCTAGGGTTGGTTAAGAAATTTGATAAAATTGATGCTTCTAAGGTAATTAATGCATACTATTCTCGTCTGATGTACCTTCTGCGTGGGTATTTTATTACGGTATTTAACGATACTGATTCAAGCTAAGAATCAATCTTCTTTTCCCTAAGATTGGAAGAATTAAATATTGGGTTTTACTTGACCACTAAACAGGTTACTGAAACAGCTGATTTCCAAAAAGATTTGTGTCTGGACAGCTTAGATAGGGTAGAGCTTTTTATGGCTTTTGAGCAAGAATTTTCCATTGAAATGCCAGATGAGAAAGCTGATAAGCTTACGTGCTGTGCTGATGTGGCAAAATATATAGTTTCTGGGGCGGAGCAGAATATTCCTGACTCCTGATTCAGTTACTATTTTTAGGATGATAATTACCAATACCATTTGGGTATGTTGGCGTTTTTCTATCTTAGATGTTTACAACTCCTCACTCTGATATGTATGTATTTCTTTTATAGACGTTACAGTTACTATTATCACTATTTACATGCAGGCTACATTCAATATTTCATTATCTCTCTCCATATGAGTTTTAAACTCGTTCAACTCATTGCTGTGACCAAATGAGCCACAGTGTTCTATCCTTATACTTAGGAACTGTATATCTACTCTATGTCCCTCAGTGCAAACACTTAGTGGAACAGATTTCAAATGCAGAAAATTTATATTTCCAGCAGTGTAAACACGGATGCCAGTCCCGGCCGAAGATAATGTCAGTGCTTTGTGTTTCCTTGCAAAAGCTGGTCTGCAGGCAGAATTTTTTGTAGTCTCGCAACTTTAACTGAACATGTTCTTTCTAAGTTGGGAATTGCATGGAGACGAGAAGGAGGATCAATTTCGAACTCTCCATACTCATCGGTTACAGCTTGGGCGCAACTTGTTTTGCTGCCCTCTCTTTCATGTGACAGTTGACACTAACCAAAGCACCTATATGAATTTGAAAAGCATATATTGATGTTAGCAAAGTTCAGACCATGATACCTAATTTCCATATTTCTTCTGTCGGAGGGCAGGGCACTCCATTCCAATATCCACATGTCACCTTTTGCCCTGTTTCTTCTACGCTTTTGTCTTTTGCTTTCGAGTTTCTGATGTTAAGATAGATTACAATAAAAGCTTAAGTTTGGCTTTCGTTTTAATTTAAGTTGGCAAATTATTAAATGAATCTGGAGCACTTGACAATAATGCACTATTTTTCATAAAAATATGATTCATTCTACATTTTTAGATAGACTTTACTATTTTCGAGTATAATATGCATTATTATATTCATACATTTCAGATACATGAAATAAATTCATTAAGAGATTCATCAAATTATATGATATGATATACACATGCACACAATTGATATTATATCATGCATTCCAATATTATAATTTCTTAAAATAATCAGAAGAAATTAATACAGTTGTTTACACCAAATTTAAATTGAATCTAACTCTTAAGCATGAACATAAATTATGAAATGCATTTTCTTGCCAAAAATTATAGTGAAATGTTGTTATTGATGTGGCTTCTCTCATATAATCTGAGAGAAACTCTTATAAATAAGAGAAATTTTATTTACAACCTCTTGTTTTTTTTTTTTACACTCTCTTTCTTTTCACAATTTTTACTTATTTAAAAATTTATTCCCACAATCTCCCTCTTTTCCTTTTCTATCCTTTAAATTTTACAACCCCTTTTTCTTATTTTTCATTATACAACCCATTTTCACTTTATAATTCTCATCTTTCATTTTCACACATAACTTCCAAATATTTTATATTAAAACAAGTCACTAATTCGAGACAAACTCCGCAATTAAAGCTTGTTAGATGTCAAAGACAAACCATTGACATATCAAAATTCACAAGAGTGAAACAACTTTCAAGACCGCGACCTGTTAAAGCAATTTCTCTTTCTCAAACAGAAGGATCAAAGGTCATAGTCGCGTCCAAGGCGAACTTAAATTGTGATCGGGACTTTTGGTTATGCAACAACTATTTTTATTGGAAGACCAATAACAACATGTCACGTGGACTAGCCGTTAGATATAAACGGGGTCTCCACAGCGATTTCAGCATTCTTAGTGCAAAATGGCAATTTGTGACCGCAACATGCCAGTCACAATTGCAAAATTATTCTGATAGTCATTTAATGCAAAATCTGCATACCTTATTTTAGAGATTTAGACAGTTTTTTTGTAACGTCTCTTTGGTGGTTATTGCTTATAAATACTTCACCAAATAGATATAAATGCAAGAGAATAACATTGAATATAGCCAAACTCTTGTAATTTTGTTTCTCAACCTTAAATTCTTTGTATGTGAGTTGATATTGTTAGGTGTAATCATTAAACACTATTGTTGTTGGGTTTGAGAGTTAGCGTAGTTGTAAAACTCTTGTATAGGTTAAGTTTAAGCTTTTAGTAAAACACTTGAGAGATTTCCTTGTGTGAGCCTTAAAACATAAGTTGTAAGGTTGTGTGTGAACTATAAAATACAAACTGTACAAGTTTGGAGTGAGCTTGAAAACACAATTTAGTGATAGTAGAACACCTTATTGTGAGGAATTGAGGAGTAGACATAGGGTTCATTAACACCTGAACCAGTATAAAACATTATGTGTTCATCTCTTCTCCTTCTCCTTCAATCTCCAAATTCATTATCTTCCCTCCAAATTTTTTAGATTTCCACTAATTCAACTCCCTTCTTGGTGCTCAAAGGCCAACAAAATGGAATAAAAATCCTACTTTAATACACATTTTAACTAAACATGTCCGTTAAACCACTAATGAGGAGTATCCTTATTGTGTAGCCATAAAACAAAATTTGCCCATTAAGCTTGATAGGGAAATTTTCCAAATTGAATGGAAAACCCTACAACTAGTTTTAATGATAGAATTGGGCTTAAAATTGGAATTGGAAGCTAAAATTAGGGTACAAAATTTTACTTATGTTATTTGGTAGTCTATCAAGAATTAAAATTTTGATTTCATACCAATTCCATTCTATGATTTCATCATGCAAATACTAGAATTGAAATTAGAATTGTAATTTGAGCTCGATTCCAATTCTATCACTTTATAATCTAAGCACTAGAATTGAAATTCCAACTCAATTCCAATTCTAATAGAATTGAAATTGAAATTAGAATTTTGAATTCCAATTTCAATTCCAATTCTATCATTCAAGCAATTGTTTGAAAGTTCATATTCATTGCATGAGAGCTTCGAAATACCCTTTAGGTATTCCATTATTAATTAGTTATATTTTCACACACACATTGTCAAAATAAAAAGAAGAATATTTATAATTTTTTTAAATTTATAATATTAAAAAGAAATTATTAATTTTTATGAATTTATCCAACTCTTTTATTTTTTTATGAAATTATAAATATTAATTTCATGTGAATATAAATTATTTTAAAAATTAAAATAATATTTTCAAAATCTTTTCTAAAATGAGTAATGTTAAAAAATTTTAACTAAATATTTTTTATATTATTTATTATATATAAATCAAAACTAACTATTCGACTTTCAATATATGATATATTTAATTTTAAATTAATTAAATTATCATAATTGATGTAGTAATGATTGTGAAATATTAAATGCTTCATAATTATTTTAATTTTAATTGCCATTAATACATGCTAAAAAATAAAAAATTCTAAAATTTTAAAAAATTAAAAAATATATATAATGATGATTAAATATAAATAACTGATGTTTTGCTTTGGTTATATAATATTGCAAGTGAAGGAAAATAACAATTGAAGGCAAATAAATACATTGGGAAAACACGTTAAGTAGGCTGTTGTGTTTATGCCGTTTATGGTAGTTTCATGGATATTGTTGCTGTGACTTTTCACAAATAAATACCATGGCTTACTCCTCAATTTTCTAGTGTTTTTCTTTGATCATAAGTTTTGCTGAAAACTACCATACGTCCGTTTAAGCCAATATTAGGGCCCAAAAAAAAAAAAACTTTAAAAATGACACTAAAACTAAATTTTTTTTAAAAAAAGTCAATACAATTCCACAAACCTAGTACAATCTTGGTTGATATTTATTAACTCATATTATTTTCTTTGCAAAGAATTTTTTAAAGTTTCAAAGAACTTTTAAATTCTATAAATTCATGTGGAGCTCAATATTTTGAAAACTGAATCAAATTAGTCGGTCAAACTAATAAAATATAGAATCAAATTATTAATCGATTCAATTAGTTTTAGATTGATTTTCAAAATTATTTTTAAAAATATTATAAATATCTCTATTTTTAAATATTTTCTGATTTTTAATATTATTTTAATGATATATTTTTAAATTTTTTATTTTTAAATCAATTTAACCTAATTAGTTAAATTAATATTGAATTGATTAATTTAAAAATCAGTCAACTGATCGATTCATTTATAGGTCTTGTTTTAAAAACATTGATGAAACGAGTACAAAAGGAAACATATATGCTATGCTTTAGAACAATTGAACTCTTGTGTTCATCTTTCAAATTTTGCATACAATTAACCTGAGCATTATATATATATATATATATATATATATATATATATATAAACAAATGAGAAAAAGGAGGAAAATTAACAACATGGAGTTGTAAGCAAGGACAAATAAACTCTCTAATTACTAAATTATTTGCATGATAGCATATATGTTAACTTCGTTCTTATGAAAATGTAGGTGAGGACCCCACCAGCAACTAAATGTAGGCTTATCAATTCCATTTGGTTTGGTTTCGTTCTTTACTGCTTATGCACAGGATACGAATATGTACGCTGCATGATTGGAATCTTCAACCATAAATCATCTAAATATGAAACTAAGCTAATGGTTAAAAATCAACATTTGTATTAATATATGTATGTGTATGACCAAACATGACATGGGCCATGTTCAAACTTGGGTGTCGCCATGCAAACAAGATTGACAAAGAACCGAGCCTGTGATGAGCACGGTTGATAGCTTCTCTTCTCCGTAACCAGTCAAGTGCACCAGTTCCTCTCTGCTTGAAAACGTCAATATTGGGTTGTACCCTTCGGCCGTTTGAAGGAAGATCAAGATCGTCAGCAAGAAGATGAAGACCATGGAAGTGAGCATTACGGAATTGCTGCAGCCGCTAAAGTAGGTCATCTTCTTTCTGCGTTTCTCTCTAAATGTTTCTGTTTCGTAAGCTTTGATAAATTTTATAGAAATAAATAAACGAGACTCCATCTTAGCTCAGGTGGTTAGCATTTTTATAAGGGGGTTCTAACATGCATTGCCCCTTGTTAAGTATTATTATTACTAAAATGCCCCTCTGGGGATGCCACCAAATTTCTAAACAGCAAAAAAAAAAAAAAAAAAGCCCTTCTATTGTAAAAAGATTTTTAGGATGAAAGAATGTCAATGATTTGAAACATTGTTAGAAATTGGTATATTATGCATATATAAAAAAAAAAATGCAATTTTGCGCAATCTTTGTCAGATTTTTTGTTAGTATAATTGAGAAAAGATGTTGACTATTCTCAAAATGAAAAAAAAAAAAAGAAAAAAAAATTTGACACTCATAGAAAAAGTAAGGGCAAAATTGAAGTTAGAGAGAAGTTGAGGGGCATATGGACGTAATCATGAGCAAAATGTGCAAGGCAGGAGTTGGAACTTGGAAAGGAAGTTAAATGGAGGTTGGTTGCCCCCTCTTGTCATCCAAGTATTTTATTATCTTCAGCACAAACGACCGTTTACCAATTACTTAATAAGCACACACAGACATACGTCTCACCATAATATATATGTTTATGATCTTAGGGCAAATTACAGAAATGGGAACTCTCCGTCTCTATTTTCAAGCCTGTCCCAACTATCCTCATCTACATGTAATGTTCATCTACTGCAAATCTTTAAGGACGATTATTCCTCTTATTCACTTGTTAATGAAACGTGGCTTTTATGATTCTTATATATACAAAAGAGGGAGAGAAAGAAATGAAAACTATTTTCAATAAAATATATCACTAGCTTTCCTTTTAATTGGGATTTCATGCTTGCTTATTATACTTCTTTCTTTATTGTTTTTTCAAGTTTATGAAAAATTTATATTACTAGAGTGGTAAACAAGTTTGATTAAGTCATTTTTATTATTTATTTTAATGAATTTTGAGTCATGTAATTTTGAATTGCGAGCAAATTAGATCAAGTCATTAAGGAAATATGCATAAGTGAGATCACAATAAAGAAATTTTAGAAAATGATAAGAATTATTGGTAGAGAATTGACACTAAGCATGTTTGAAGTGTGTAGTACTTCAATCATCTGATGCGTCTCTTTGACTTCTAACTTCAAAGCTTAGAGATGATAATTTTCATCCTAGGTCTTGGGATCTACTAATATAATTTCGTTAAAGCTAACTAACGAATTCCTTAAAGAATAAACTTAGAGAACTAGAGATATTAAAGAACTATAGACCTTAAAAAGCAAAAAGAATTTGAGTAAGCATCAAAATATAAAAATAAATATAAGACTCAATGAAAATTGGGTGTTATTGATTGATTGTCTAATATTTAATTGTAGTTTATATTATTATAGGTGATCTTCTATTTATAGGCTCCTCAAGGTCATGTTCAACTCTACCTCTATAAGTACTCCTCCATAGAAAATGGCTTGACTACAACATTATGCCACTCACCCACTTACCTACTTTCATGTTTATTGATCTCACCTTATCATAACTGCAATTTGGTCTTTAAACATTGGGCTTTTAACTATTTTTGGGCCATTAATGTTACGATCCAAAATTGCATGTAGTGTAGAATGGGCTAGACCAATACTTTAAAAAGAATAGACTTAGGGATACCAAAACCTAAAATAAATCTAACTAAATTCATTTAAACCTTTGAATTATCATAAAATAGCCTTGACTCAACCTTAAAAATACTTAAAGGAGTATTCAAGGGAATAATTCCAAACTGCTCATAACTAGATATTCTAAGTTCACATTATCATCATTAAAGTCAATCTAAAGTGTTCAACGAGCCAAGCAAAATAAATAGGGAGAAAGTATTACCTGAAACATCATCATCATTGTCTCATCATAAGCTTAAGACTCAATTGAACACTAAGAGATAACCTTATGCATCATTAGAATTAACATCATATATCTAAGCGTCTTAACTCACTATGGCAATGATATTGTCAATGGTAAGGAGATTTTTATATGTTCTCTGTTTCCTCAGCTTAGCATTCTTTTTGTTAAAACCATTACACAATTTCATATGTAATAATAATAAGGAGAAAAACTATCTCATTAATCATCAATCTTAACACAATCATCAATGCAATCTTATAATTGGGCCCATAATTCATGATACTTAAATATGCAATCATTCTTAAATAACTTTGCAGAGATAACT
This sequence comes from Omphalea diandra, assembly GCA_949677035.1. Lineage (NCBI taxonomy): Eukaryota > Viridiplantae > Streptophyta > Magnoliopsida > Malpighiales > Euphorbiaceae > Omphalea > Omphalea diandra. The sequence continues at coordinate 9,895 of CATIWR010089252.1, read as the reverse complement.
AACGAGAATAAGAATATAAAACTTAAACTTATCATTACAACTTATATATATGTGTGTGTGTGTGTGTGTGTGTGTGTGTGTGTGTATATATATAATCAACTTATATTAAAATAAATAAGCACATAATAAGAAATTAAAGATTTATTCATAAGTATAAAGAAAATTTTACCTATATATATTTATTTAACTGCTAATAAATTTATTGTGAATTTTATTCACGTCAAAATCATTAAATAAGTTCTCAATGTCATTAAATTAGAAATTTTACAATAATTTTTTTATGAAGTAGTATTAAAGTAATTTTCAGAATTATGTGGTTATGAATTTCAACTTTATGTAAAGGCTAATGAATAAAAAATTAAAATTATATACATCCAGTAGCATGTAATAGAAAAAGAAGAATCAAACTCATAGTGTTGAGGATTTGAAAATGAGTTTTTTATTTTTATTTTATTTTTATATTGCACCATTGCCTCCATAACAGATCCACCCCAAAAGTGCCTCCTAACTTGAGGGTGGATCAAGTTGACATTTTCTTAGTAGGTGGCCAGCAGCTTATGCTTGTTCTTAAACATCAATAATTAGTTTGCTAACAATATTCATATTTAGCTTTCATGTAATAAAAATTCCATGTGATAAAAATCTCCTTTACATAGTCTTGATTTCCTTCTTAGATGCACTTCTAACTTTAGAAACCCTTCGATGTTTTGGAAGCTTGTAAAGTCCTACAACACTATTTCTTATATGTGTAAAGTTAGATTTGTTAACATTCTTCTATCATTAATAATTTAATTGTATTTAGAATAATGTGTTTTTTTCCACCATCTCATCATATTATATTCAAAATTGAACATTTTTAATGTTTTCCTTTTTTTTTTTTTTGGTGAAGATAATGCACATGTAATTGTTTATATCAATATTATGGATGAAAGTAGACAATGATAAAGACCTAGTACACCAACCAACAAAAAAAAAAAAATCACTAGGATAGTAACAAAACAAAATCGAATATTGGAGAAAATAATATCTATAACATATTGTTATGCATCTATATCACTTTTGTTGTTACTAAGAAAGCATATAAACCCATAAGAAATCAAGCAAACAAAATTGTAATAATATTTAGATTGTTCACTTGCTTAATAGGGCTACATCTATAGGTTTCATCCATTACACTAATCATATTATCAATTACATCATTAAGATCAGAGCCTTCTCTCTCAAACCCATTAACCCTATGACCTTAATAGATTCCACACTTATTATAAGGAAATTTTACATAGGAGTATAAACTATTTATACATCTATGGGCAAAAAATTAAAATTTTCTAACCCAAGATCACATATGCTCAACATGCCAATTGTATGAAACAGTCAAAACCATTTCCTTTAGAGAATTACCTCTAATTCTTTGCCATTAAAATCCTTTCTTCAACTTAGCAAGGTTGTAGCAAACCTTAAGCTATCCATTTGTCTAGCCTTTAAGTAATATATATCAATGAATCATGACTCCTAAATAATGAAGAGAGTTAAGTAGAATTGACTATAACCTTTCATGTTAGGATATTATGATTTGATCCCTTTGCCAAAACTATTTTTTAATTAAATAAAGAGTATGAAAAAGTTTTAACTCTTTTAAATCTAATTTAGTTTTTGATTCTCAAATCCATAACCATAATGAATAGGTATCTGTAAAACTATTATTCTAAGAGCTATTATTCTACCTTGCATAAGTATTTATGTTATGACTTAATTAATAACCATGAGAAACATAATATCCCTACTCTAAGGAAGGGTAAATCCTCTATTTATTATTCATGTAATTTCATATGACCTACTACATATCCAATCATTTCTCCATGTGCAACTAGTTTTAAACCTACACCAATTAATGTCAAAGCATGTAGCTTGGTATGCAAGCTAGGATAATGATTTCAAATATGAGGATCACTATCACAACTTATATAAGAGATTCCCTTAACACTTTATAATTACTTCATAGGGATTCTTGTTATGGATCAATTTAGTTCCTCAGTAATAAGAAGCCATACCTTTGTCCTTCATATCTCTACATGATTGGTTTATGAGATCAACCACTTCCATAATGGAAAGATGCAATGCATGCTAGTCTATCCATTATATCAATGTCTTATCTTGATAATGCAATGCATGCTAGTCTGTCCATTATATCAATGTCTTATCTTGATATAACTATGGCTGAGGATATTTAAGAATTGTGTCTTAATATGGAAATATATTGTCTCATTATTATGAACACCTTTATAATCGTACTTTCAAAATACATATTTTATGGACTTTTATCATTTGGGCCTTTCTTAATAGAACTCCAATAAATATAATGTTGTCATTTGTTAATGCATGAATAATGGAGTTACATCATAATGTTGTCTTTTAGGTGCATTACATTAATAATCTACCACTTGCACTGGAGCCAATCATGTAAGTACTTTATATTTTGATTGAACATGATGATTATCTTTTATTAGGGCAAACCTTTAGTGAAAGGATCAATGACATTATCTTCTATGGGTACACTTTCTATCACTATATCATCTTTCTCGATAATCTCCCTTATAAGTTGATAACACTTTAATGCATACTTAGATTATTGATGAGACCTTAGTTTCTTTTCTTGTATGATGGCCCTATTGTTATCATAATATATGGGCATTAGATCAATAATGTTAAGAACCACTTCAAGTTTAGTTATGAACTTCTTAATCCATATTACTTCTTTAGCTACTTTAAAAGTAGCAATACATTCAGTCTTGATTGTAGAATCATTAATGGTCTTATATTTTGAACTCTTCTAACTTACAACTCCACTATTCATGACAAACACATTACCTGATTGATAATTGGTATCATTCTTGTTGGGCTGAAAAACTTGCATATGAATAATCTCTTATGGCTAATTTAAATTCTCCTTCAGATATTAAGAAGAAATATTTAGTCCTTCTTAAGTACTTAAGAATTCTTTTAACTATTATCTAGTGACTTTCATCTGGATCAACTTGATATCTGTTTGTAGCACTTAGAGCATATGATACATCAAGGCTTATGCATCACATAAAGTACATGGTAAATCTAATTACAAACTTATATGGAATGCCATGCATATGATCTTTCTCAATTTATGTCTTAGGATATATATCCTTAGAAAGAGAAACCTATGAGACATGGGTAAGAATCCCTTTTTAGATTTTAAACCTCTTTAATACTTTATTTATATATGCACTTTAGGTTAATCCAAGTAGCTTCTTGATCTATCTTTATAAATCTTTATACCTAGTATATAAGCTACATCTCCTAAATCTTTCATAAAAAAGTTCTTTAATAAAAATAGTTTTACATATTGGAGTAGTATAATGTCATTTCCTATAAGTAATATGCCATCTACATAGAACACTAGGAAATAAATCACACTTCTACTAACCTTCATATATAAGCAAGGTTCATCCAAATTCTTGATGAAATTAAACACTTTTATTACTTCATCAATAAGATGTTTCAACTTCTTGAGGATTGCTTTAGTCCATAAATTAACTTTTATAACTTATACACTTTGTTGATATGTTCTATAGATATTACACCTTTAGATTGTATCATGTATACATCCTTTTACATGTTCTTATTAAAGAAAGCAATCTTAACATCAATTTGCCATATCTCATAATCATAGTGTCTTACTATTATAACCAAAATTTTCATGGACTTAAGCATCGCGACTAGAGAAAAGGTTTAAAGTCAATTTTTTTTGCTTTTATTTGTAACCTTTAACAACTAATCGTGCTTTATAGGTATTCACTTTACTATCCATATTGGTTTTTTCTTGAAAACCTATTTGCACCTAATACGTTTAATTCACTAGGTAGGTAAACCAAATTCCATACTTGGTGTTTAGACATAGAGTGTTTTATAGATTTCATGGCATCAAACCATCTCTCAAAGTCACTAGTGTGTATGGCTTCTTAGAAACAAACAGTTTCCTCATCCTCTATGATCATTGTGCTATTACTATCTAAGATGAGCAATCCATATCCTCCATGGTCATAGTCATATGGATCTTTAGTGACCTAACTATTGTCATAAATTATGTTTCATTTTTATTATTTATGTGATGATAGTTTATAATGTTTAGTATATGAACATTTATTGAAGATCCATTTATCAGCTTACATTAGAAGAGTTTTTTGGAGGCCTCATATCTCTCATTCCTTAGTTGTAAGTCAAACACCTTATGAGACACAATCATGAAGGAGGTTGACATGTTCTTATGATGCTTTTGTAACTCATTTGACTTAGAAACAAGCATGATACTATGTCATCATCACTCTTATGCTTCACATAAGTATCATTGACCTCAAGGTTAACATCCTTTATAAGGATGAGAGGACATGGTGTGGTGAGAACATATAATAGTTTCTCTTGTTTCAGAATAATTCTTGAATTTTTATACTCGTCCATGAAATTATTTCCCTTGAGTTTGTTGGCATCAAGTATTCCTCTTAACAATATGTCACTTGTCATGATTCTAATAATTGAAAGACCTTAAGGTTTGCTTAAGTTCTCTCACAAGTCACGGTGAGCCATTTTTACTAATTTTTCTCAAAGGCAAAGATGCATTATTTTTAAATAATAAGAATATTTATCTTATTTTTGCTTATTTTAAAGGGACATATATCTTATTCTATGTGATAGCTTTTTAATTTTTATTCTTTTTATCATGATGACAAAACAAAGGAAAAGATAAATAATGATTGAAAAGTATTTTTATATGATTTATTTTATCAATCATCTTAGTTTTATATTCATTCAAAAAAGGAGGACAATATTGATCATAAGACCCCCAGGTTAGTAAGGCACTTATCTCAATCTCTAAAGTGGTTAGTGTGTTTTGAATGATTCCAAAATCAAAAGAAGTTCTAACCTTTATGTTTGAGTGTTTGTGCTTGTAGGTTATTGCTCTAATTTGCATATGGTTGTTGTAGACTTCTTAAGATGCTTTTAAAGACAAATGCAAAACACACCTTAAGAGTAATGCCATAAGATAAACTACATGCCTAAAGACATAGAGGGAGAATGTCTTAACCATTATATGCTTTGAAAGATAAAGGCAAAACACATATCAAGATAAGATGACGTTAGCACGTTAATGAACAAGCCAATGATAAAGACAAATATAGACTTTAAAATTTAAAGCTACAAAAAGAGAAAAATGAGAAATAATGTGAATAAGCTAAAACAAATAACTTAAGGATCATAGACTATGCACCAATGACTATGGAATAAAAGTACTTATCATTGAACATAGAAATCTAGCATTTGAAAAGTCCTTAGAAAGTACCCTAACTCATATGTCTCATTCAAAAACTGTGGTGAGACTAACAACCATGGATTGATTTAAACACTCATTGAGAAAACCATTAGGAAACACCACAGCTAATCTTTCTAAATTAGAGTTAGCTAAATAACTATTAAATTGATAAGTAACTCAATGACCATTGATAGAAAGGCTTAGTGCTAATTCTAAATATCTAATAATCGTTGAAAATAGAAGTTACAATCTCAATGGCTATATAGAGAATTTAATGACCATTGATAAATTATAATGATATATTTTTAAAAGCTGATAGGATTGCTCTTTGCATCTACTGGCTAGTTTTTAAAACTTTATATATATAAAGACCTTTATTAGGACCTTTTATTAAGGGTAAAGAATCTATGAGAGCCATTCCTTATGTTTACATTGTTCTTTGTATTTTTAGTTAGAGTGAGTTTTATGGGATCATAACTAACCTTTAAGATATTGAGTGTAAGTTTTCTTAACCATTAATTATAATCTTATTACCTATTTCAAAAGCATAAACACTTAGGTTTATTCCTTTGTAAGGTGTAAATGTTTGTGTTTATGTCATAAGAACACTAGGATGGATTTTACTCTTTTGAGTCTTGAAAAGGAAAGTGTTAAGGTTTAAGCCTAAAAAAAGGAAGGTTATATTTGATAATTGAAAAGATAATGAAAAACATAAGTATGATTTAGGGAGTGGATGTAGGCATTATTGGTTGAACCACTATAAAATTCCTTATGTTGATTTTCTTATCTTTCACATCTATCATTTTATAAGTAACTAGTTCACCTCTCCCCTTTTTTAGGTTGCCATCCTCAAATATATGATAAAGAGTCCATCATCAACCAATACATAGGATGTTAGTTTCTTTTTCATCATAAATTCAATGAAATGTCTTATTGTATTTATCATCATTCACCAACAAGTCAAATCCTTAGAAGATGTTATATAGAAATAGTTAAGTTAACAATGGCTTAACCATTACTTCCATATATTTCTTAGAGAAAGTTAAAAATCCTACATACTAACTTGAGCTTGAGTTTTTTTCAACTATTTCATCTTTATGTCTTATTCTTACTCTTATTTTCCTTTGCTTTATCACTCTCTTTCTCCATCTCTTTTTTTTTTTTTTTTTATGTCTCTCTCTTTCTCCCTCATTCTACCATAATATCTCCCACTATAAGGAACCTCACTTAGTTTCTCCTTCTCCTCCTAGACATCTATCCTTTTCTTTCCTTCTTCTTTGTTAGAGCTTTTTAAAACATTCAATAACATTATGCATACCCTTTTTTACATTTTTTTAAATCTCACTCTTATTTTACCTCTCATGATTGATCTTGTCTTGCTTCTTATGATGATATTCCTCAATCACATATTTAATAAAGAAAATGGTACATCTTCACTTAACTTTAAATCAATCATAAAAAGGTTCTATGATAGATAAGGGACATTGTGATAATTAGATAAAGGATTCCTACACATGCTTGGTTGGCCAACTTTAAGATCAATAACCTTTTTAGAATCAATCTTATCTTGAATTTTATATTAGAGATAAACATAATTAGTAAGCTAATTGTGGTTTCTTATAAGTAAGTTTGGTGAGGTTCGAAGGTTAAAAGGTTAAACATTATTTAAAAACTTTGGACAATGGCATCCCCTAATTTACAAAATTTCCTATATGGTTTAAATAAGTTCACATCAATTATCTTTAATCCCTCTATTTGTAATGAAGGATGATAACTATTTTATCCTTAGTTTCTCATTGCTCTTCATTGTCACCTAGTCTTTTATTTAACTTCCTTAGCTCATATCCTACAGTAGTGCAAATCTTCAAAGCTCTTCAATGAAATAATCTCAAATGGCTACTAATAAAATGCAAAACATCATTGTTTATTATTCTTACTAAATATTTTTGTATAGGCCTATTTCTCATATTTACCACCAATTCCTCTTGTATTTGTAATTGCTCTAAAAAACACTCATACTAAGCTTATATTTTGCACTTTTTAAATCTCATTGAGTCATATCAAGCTTAATATTATAGGCATATAGGCTAATCATATACCATGTCAAAAGAGACCCTTCTAGGGATAACTCAAACAACTACAAAATTAAGTCATATGGAACATAAGTCGCTCTTATTGTAAGCATATATTTTCTCAAGCGAGCATTCAAATCTTAAATATTATTAAGGTAACATATCATGCCTAAATGCCAAAAGATCATCCACCATAACCCATCTTGTTTTCATTTGAAGTCTTTTAGATTTTCTATATCTATTTAACAAATAACCATTTGCTTTGGTTTCTCATTTAGATTTTCCATAACCATTTTAGGTTCTTTCTCTAGAACTTTCTCCCTAGCCGTCTTTATTCTCTTATAGTTCTTCAAATCAAAGAAATCATTAATTAGGATTAAATGTGCAATAGGTACATTCTAGATAAATTCCTTTTCCTTTCTACCACTACTATTTCTAACAACATTGATTCTTTTCCTTAAAAATCCTAGATGAAGATGACTTTTTTTTATTGCTCTATGGTATTATGAATTTCCTTAATTAAAACATCCTTTATGTCTTTCTAAACTTCATCTTTAATTAAATTACTCTATTTAGTTAATCAATCTTCATAAGACATGATAATGAATTTAGATTAGACCAAATCAAAATTTTGTTCAAACCTAGGCACAAGGCTTTTATAGATAAGCATTTCCTTTTTTGGCATCAAGTTAAGGACAATCTGGGATTTATAATGGCTTTAGAACAAATGGATTAATATAATGCATTAGAAAAAAAAACACATATATGCATGATTCAACATATTTTAAAGTTAACAAACATATTTTTAACTTCTAATATTATTTCACCTGCACACATTAGCCTCGTGGCTCTTTTTCAGGATATTTGGCCAATATAGCTATGAAAAGGGTTAGCCAAATTCATATATTTATCTCTTTAAGTGTTATACGTCTGTTATCCCTAGGCACCAAGAAGGGGGGTTGAATTGGTAAAATTTTTTTTTTAAAACAAAGATAAAGGGGAGAAGATAGAACAATTGAGACACAAACAATTTATAGTGGTTCGGGCAAAATTGACCCTACGTCCACTCCCCAATCACTCAATTGGGTATTTCACTATATCAATGGTGTTTTCAAGCTCACACCTAACTTACACAACTTGTGTTTTGATGGCTAACACACAACCTTACAACAAAGTGTTTTCTAGGCTAACACAAAACCTTACTCAAATGTTTCAATAGGCTCACACTTAAACCTTTCTAAAAGTGTTTATACAGGCTAACACAAAATGTTACAACTTGGTGTTTAATGCTCACACCTAACACTTATAAAGAAGATGAAGAAAATGAGTAGCAAAGATTGAGAGCTTTAATCACTTGTAATAAATTCCTTAGCAACTTTCTTCATGGCTGTCTGGTGGAGTATTTATAGCCAAACTTCACCAAAGAGACGTTGCAGATCATAGCTCATCAAATCTTTGAGACATGGTTGACAGATTTTGCATTAAATGCTTGTCAGGATGAAATTGCGGTCGCTACTGCCTTTCGCGGTTGCGAAATCTAAATTCTTCTAGGAAAATCCCGTTTGTGTCTAACGGCTAGTCCATGTGGCCGCTTCTTATTAGTTCACCAGGAAAATATAGCCATTGTCTTTTACCTACTTTCAGAAGTCGCTGTCGCGAGTTTTCTTGTACAGGCCGCGACAGAGGACGCAAATCCATCTGCCAAAGTGGTTAACTTTCTTCCACAGGATTCGCAGTCACTACCAGCAAGATGTCTCCGCGATTTTTGACTTCTAACAGTCTTCTGGGACACTTGTCAAGCTGTGGTTGTGGACTTGCTTCCCTCTTGAATTTCTTTGAAATTCGCGGTCTCGACTTAGGCGAGACTTATACCGCGAATTCATCTATGTCAATTTGACTTCTTTCTCTCTAAGGGTCACGATCGAGAATGGCTCTGCGATTTCGCCTGCTTGAATTTCAGCATGTCTTAACATGAGTCGCGGTCGCGAATCCTAGATTACGGTCACGATTTACATGTCACTTTGGAGTTCATCAACTTCTTCAATTCTTCTTGAGAGATTGATTCAATTATGTAAAAACAACACTTATTTGAAATATTAGTGATGATCAATCTACTTTGTCAAGATCAAAAGAGGTTCTAAACCTAGGATTTATTATCCTAGTCCAACAATCTCCCCCTTTTTGATTTTGACAACTTAGATTGATCCAAAGTGAAAAATAAGTGTAGAGAAGTAAAATTGAATCATGATGTATCAAAGATTCCTAAGTGCAAAATAAAAATTGATTTGCCTAAGTTACTTAAGTTACTCAAGTTACTCCGCCTTAAGTTATGCATTTGCTTACTTACTCCCCCTTAATTAGTTATCTCTAATTTTTCACTTGATTCTTATTTTATCTCCCCCTTTGGCAAGATAAAAAAGAATTAGTGAAGACGAAGAATAAATAAAGGAAAGCATAAGAAGCAAAATGCTATAAGAAATAGATA